>LPNX011224920.1:108140-167770 GCA_001517045.1 Pseudotsuga menziesii
TCGAATACACATACAACCAAACACTATAAAACAACTAACTAATTAAGCAATAATTTTGCTTTAATTCCATAGCAAATCAAAAAATACATTTACCCTTTTTATTTTTCTTATGCCTCAATGGGCCGTCTCAAGGCAGTATCAATGCAATTCACCTTTGGTGTGCAATTGGTCGTCTTCAAAAGTTATAGTGTATTAACAATTCATCATCATAAGACAAGCTATGTCATTTTCATACACAACAACAAATACGGATGCCTTCATTTTCATAAAGAACTCTTTGTCAATGGAGTGTTCTTTAAGGGAGAAACTTCCACTAAAGAATAAGCACCTATAGTTATTTATGAATCTTGCATTGTTGCAATGAGTGCGTGGATGACCATTGACGTATAACAAGTTATTCTCATTAAATTTTTCATAATCATAACAATTTATGGACAATATATACAAATAAATGTTATGTTTATATTTAAGAATATGCAAGTAAACAAATAGACTATAAAGAGGAACTCAAAATGGCAGAAATGGTACTTATTGTTTGGGAGGAACAAACACATGTAAAAGAATAAATAACCCAAGATTTGTAACGTCTATTTTAAACCAAGAATCATGTAATTATTAACACAAAAGCAAAATTCAGTTTAGAAATCATGCACATGCAAACAAGACAACCAAGTGAAATACAAAGAGAACTTGTAACAAGCTTGGTATTTACATTGCAGATGGACAGGAAGAGATAATCCACCACTTCCCTCCAACAAGAGAACCAATCTTGGTGTGTACTTGGACATTATTGATCTCATATCATATAAATTTTTTGGGTCTCCTAGTATATATGTTTTGGATTGTATTGATATCATACCACAATTCATTAGAAATTTCAAATGACTCAATAAAAGATATTGGGTTGGTCAATTTCAGATGAAACAATGTAATTTGGCTTCCAACTTGTCAAGTATGGAATAACTCTAAACTAAATTGATTTGTATTTATCAAGAATGTCTTGTTTATACAAGAGGAGTGTTGAAGGGATATGCTTCAACACAACATTCAAGAAAAGAGACTACATTGTTAACATGTGTAACCAACAACCATAAAGACAAATGTATTGGAAAGGATATCTAACCATTTTGGTATTAATATTTGATAAGTATTTATACAATGATAGGGATGGTTGGAGGAGTTGAAATGAACCCAATTAACATGATGGAATTTATGGGTCCCAAAGGGTCCCTTCAACATCCCCCCCCACCCTCAAATTCTTCTTTGCCTCGAAGAATCTGTGCAACAACATCCTGGGTATCTGCACCTGTTGAAGTAATCCTTATTGTGCATCAATGATACGTAATAGAATGCATAGGTAAATCATCTGTAATGACCTATAGTTTCATAGGAGGATACATGTATACAAGGTTCTATTGTGACATGTTACTCTTTAGTCTTCGTCTTCAATCTAGTAGTGGTAAGTACAGTCAATGAGTCTCGTGGTGATTTGCTCCCATAAAACAATGATCCTCTTGATTAAATTGTCAGACCATCATACTAGTGTTTCTGGAGTGGTGATTGGATTGTCATGGGATCATATTTCACCTACACAATACTCTGTTGGGATCAAACACTTCCCTGCTCTATTAGTGGGAGCATCTTGTTTTTCCCACCTACGACTTATCCTCCTTCTAGCCTTTGAGGTCACAACCTAAATACTACTCTACAATTCATGTACTAGGGTGGTTCAATCAATTTAGTTGCTCTTATGTCATCATTTATGTGTTAAGCTCGTTTTGTGTGCCACCTGATGTCTCTTGATTGAATTCCCTCTTATCTTTTCATTGTAGTGAGAATCTCATAATTATTAATATTTCCAATTGCTCAAATCAAAATGCTTAATCATGTTTCTCACGTGCTTGATCAAAATGCTCAATATATGTACGTTAACTACCTAGTCAATATTTTCTTCTTATTATTCATCAATCATGAATGCTTGATAATGAATCTTTAGAACTTTTCCAAATTCTATCTTTTGGTGCTCTAATTTTCTCAAGGGTGTTCTCCAATGATTTTTCTATAATTTTAGGTCTCTCATAATGAATTGGAGTTTGCAAGTTACCTTACATGAAGGGTGACTCTGACTAAGACTTAATAAACTAGTGCTTGATCAAGACTTGACTTGGCTTGAATAGACTAAGATGTGATTCTAAGGTTAGGTTCTATTTTTATGACGCTTTAAAGGGTTAGTAAGACTAAATTGCAAAGACCCTTTTTCCTGTAGGGATTTTATAAACTAACAAGGTGTTGTTGACTAGGTATTGACCAAGGTCGATGAGGGATTGGATTCTATCAATTGGGAACCATCTTACTTTACAAAGGTGGAGGGGAGCACTTGCCTTAAAAACTCAATACTTAAAGCATTAGTTGAAGCTTTTCCTTTGTTTTACTTGGAAAATCTATAAAATTGGTAATGGTAAAAAAATCCAAACCAAAAAAGATGCATGGGTAGGAGCGAAGATCCAAATTTGATCCGACCATATAGGTGTTGGGATGTGGCTTAAACTCTAAAGTTGAATTCTCAGCACTATGGACTCTTCTATTCTCTGCTAAAAAATAAGGAGTCAAGAAATTACAAGTCCTAGGAGATTCAAAGTTGGTTATAAATTGGAAAATCAAAAGGCCAATGTGGAAGTTGTTTGTTTACAGTCCCTTCTTAATTAGATCTTATCCTCTATCAATGAAATGGAGTGGAATTCATTTATGCACATCTATAGATAGCTGAACCAAAAGGATGTCGAACTATCCAAAGAGGCTTTACAATTGGACAATGGCTCTTTTGCATTCAATGAGTTTTATGATGGTCAAGAAAGAGAAACAATGGAATTTCATTTTTAATAGGTGCAAGTCTAGTGTTAGTTTTGATTATGTGGAATTTTTGCTATGTTTTAATGTCTAAAACATTATGGTTATATAGAGGAGGGAAGTGAGTATGCAAGGCATGATATACAAGTTTTTTGTAAGGGGTGAAGAATCATCCTAAGCAACAAGCCTAGCGCCAATGGACTGAAATCCATGTAAACGGAGTAGCTGGAATATATGTTTTTGTTGTTTTGTAGTATGGAAGGGTGATCATTTTATTCTAAACTATAATGGTCCTATGGAGAACAACCATTTATATTCTCTTTTTTCTAAATATGAGATTATTTTCTCCTGGCAAAAAAAAACTAAGAATATTTAATTTTGATGATTTTTAATTGGAGTCATCTAAAAATTCGACGCTTTCCATAAGATTTTGAAAATTTCCAACCGGAATTTTTCAAAATCCTACAGGAAAAATCAATCTATTATGACCCAAATCATCCAATTTTTAGACTACGTGTTTTTAATTTCATATGTAATGTGTTTATCTATCTAGTATTTTGTGATTGAATGAAGGGTTGATTTGAAACAAATTCAATTTAGTCGAAGAACACCCTATCCATGTTATTTATCCCAAGGTTTGATATTTATAAAATATGCAATGAAAAAATTATTATCTTAACAAAGTGCATTTCATAAGCTATAGGATTGGTCATTCGATTTGTTGGAAGCTATATTTACAATGAACTTAATATGTCTAAATCTATTATTGCAAAACACTTTGAAAAAACTAAATATCATAATTTTTATGAAATGATAATTTGAATTAAAATTTAACATATTTTTACTAAATTAATTGAGGAATGGACTAGAATTAAAAAAGTAGATGTAGGGTTTTTCCAGACAATCCGCAGTAGACATTATTAAGTCGACGTTTCGATTCCGAATCGGGAACCATCATCAGGACAAGTAGTCATTTGGTAAAGTATTTAATTAACATTAATGAATAATATGGATAGAAATTTTATAATTGTAGTAGCTTATCATCTTTATTTTCACAATTAATTAAACTCTACTGATAACATCGACAAAGTGTGTGAGTATAAACTTTAGTAATCACAATAGTTAAACATTATATGGATTGTCTCATTTAAATCACCAATACATATCAAGTTTGATTCGAAATAGAGAAATCATTAATGATTATAATCATTAACATACATAATACATTTCATAAACAACATGATCAACATCATTATGATATGAAAAGACATGATATGCATGAATACTAATATAAAAATCAATTTGTATGTCAGATATTGATCTCAATTATGTTAAATATGTCATCTCAAATTTGAAATATGAGTGATGCATCTCAAATTTAATTTAAAACTGAGAAATAATTAACATAAGCACAATATATTTTATAAATAAAACAATTCAACATCAACATGATATGAAAATGCACATTATATATGAACGATACTATCATAATCATAATATAAGTCAGTCATATATCTTAAGTCAAATATATATGTAAAAAATGCATTACAACAATCAAATGTATAAATGTGATCATTAATTGCTATGAGCTAGACCAGAGCTAGAGGTGTTGGTACCTTCACTAGATAAAAATACAACATGAAATGATTGGTATATATCTCGACCAGAAGCTATACCACCCAATGTGACCATCTCGTCTATTGACAAGTTTAGTGGGTGTAGCAATCGGTCGGTTAGCTATGAGAAGAGGAGGAGATGGTGATTAGATAGCCAATAGAGGAAGTGAAGATGTCTTGTTGACTAGGTGAGGTGGAGAAGGTGCCTGGTCAGGTTGTGAAGGAGGAGAGTGTAGTCGGTGGAGTTGTGGAGGAGAAGACTGGGGTTGGTTGATTAGTGGAGCAGGAGATGGTGGTAAGTATATTTCGTGAAGAGGAGAGGGTGGTTGGTTTCATTGTGGAGGAGGAGAGGGTGGTCCATCAAATGCTAGAGGACGAGAAAGAGGGGATGGTCTGTCAGTTGTTGTAGGAGGAGGAAGAGGAGGAGGGAGTGGAGGATCACCATATTCAGAAGATAGATTTAAAGAAGAAGGTTGATGGTGATGGAAATGCAACCTCCTCATCTCTAGTAGTCTCATTGCATCGGCAACATGATGCATTAATAACATCATATCATCTGAAAGGGTCACCTAGATACTAGCAAGCTTTGGGTCTTGTATGATCCAGTCACTCATATAGGGTGCACTTTGTGTTAGGACATCAACACACATAACTTATATGTCAGCTCTTGGTAGAATCTACAATTTGGCTTGCATTGCATACCAGGTCTCATCTACCTCTACCTTCTCCTCTTCTTGTTGGCAAGGCACATCCCCAACAAACGTGCCAATATATGCAACATAATAGACAACAATAATTAGACAATTTAAACAATAATTAAACAATTTAAAGAAAATGATACAATAAATTACATGTACATTAAATAAGATGAAACATGTAAATATATTAATCAAACCTAATGTTGATGTTGCCTTTGGCATCTAGTGCCTCATCTAAGGTAAATAGGATGTTAGTACACCTTTACTATTCAAACTTTACATATGAGTAGTATTGCACAAGATCTAAGGTGTAATCATCCTCACTGGCAAAAGCATCTGAAGCACCTCTAGAGTGATCCTACACAGGAATTCCAGTTGACCCCTCTTGGGCATCATCTATCCACACATGTGCATATGCACATCATTCCTCGACGTATGAGGAAGGTGATCAAATTACAACCTAGTGGATAAAAAAATCTGAAAAAATAAACAAAATAACTCAGAACCAAAAGGGAATCCCTTAATCCCCTCAAACACAAAAAACAATGATCTATAGTTAAAAAAAACTTTGGAAAAAGAATGAAAGACCACCCAATACATCTAGATCTCTATACTAATGAATCTACATAGTATAATAGAGGTCAATTAATGAACTTCCCATCAATAGTGTAATGTGTCACTATTGAGACCAAAAGTGAGAGGTAGATAACCTCCTTTGCACTAAAAGAATGCAAATCCACCTTCCCACCAATAATTTGGAAGTGACAAAGGTTAATGATATCATCATTGATATATTTTTGTACATAAGCCAACTAACTCTCTCCCATAAATCCTAGTGGGATATTGGGGAAATGGGGAGAGTTCTCCCCTCTCCTTGACAACCTAGCAAGGAAGTACATGCCATCCTTTATGGGCCAGCAGCATAGATTCTGATAAAGTCTAAAAACTTTCATATTATGTCCAAATGACAGATCAATTGCCTCACTAGAACCATGTTCCCCTTGAGGATGTAACCTCCTCATAGAACTTGAGGAGGTCAACATTCCTAGAGAGGATACAAGTCTATACTATAATATGATGAAGATACAAACCTTTCTCCATCTCTTGGGCCTCCCACTCTCATAAAAACTTATGTGGGTTGGACTATGGTTGTTGCTCCTATCATTGTTGTTGTATTTGATTCAAATACAACTTTCATGAAGCACATACACAAATATGTATATATCTATATTTATATAGCATAAAAAATTATATTAAATGACTATTTTTATTTATTGAAAATTGATTTTTTTTAAAAATTTGTTTAACACAATTAGTGTGCCTTAAAAAAGAGATAGCATCATTAGTCGTGTTTTTTTACTTATAGCACATTGTCAACGATGCTCAATAATGATTCACATAAATGTGCACAATAATCATTGGCACGTTTAATATTTACAGATGTATCTTCGACAATGCCTCTAAATATACAAAAGCACACTGGTTATTTAAGTCAACACACTCTATACCATCATCTGTGCATTTATAAGAAACATATACACCGCCATAGTGCCTACATTTTAAGCAACACAACTGGAAATTGAGTGGTATTTACTAACTAGGATTACAAGTGCTCCTAACATAAATCAACACACCGATTATGGAGTGTCGATACACTCTTAGTTTCACTAGTCAAATCAAAACTGTAATTCAATTTTATTTTTTATCAGTGTGCTTAGTCTATATTAACACACTACAAATGTTGCATTCATACATTTCAATGCATACCAACATATATGGTCCACCTTGATGTGTGTATGATGCTAATATGCACTTAAAGTGATGTATATCCATTAAAAAACGCATCACACAATGACTTGCGTGCGATAATTTTATACATTTTACTGGCGTGTTTATAGTAATCGAAAGCACCATTAACAATGCATTTGTATATCATAAATCACATTGATAAACTATGACTTTACCTATATACTAGCTAATCGGTGCGCTTCTAAAAGGAGAGAGCACAATATATGGTACACTTATTAAAGGATTAGTCGTGGTGTACCCTGTAAATTCACAAGGTGCAACACACTTTGGTGTAAGCTAAACAACTCAAATGTGCTGCACGATTTTATTATTTTTTTTGGGGGAAAAAAGAAAATTCAAGATAAGTTTGAAATTTTAATCCACTAAAAGATTAAATGAGGTGGTAATGAACACTTTTTGGGGGAGGTTCCACAAAATCCTTCACATAAATGATTTAGGAGATTCTCCAAGATCGATCAAAATAATAGTATTCAAAATGAAAACAGAATCTTGCAGTTGCGTAGAGATCAACGAAATCTTTCCGATGACATTCATTTCGCGCAAAACAACTTCCGGATGAGAAAGTTATTGAGTTCTGAACTTTTGGAAAAATAAGTAAAAAGTGGCAAAAAGGGGCCACATGGCACACACATAGGGTGTCATGTGGCAAGTACAGTTAACAATAATGGTGATGTGGCACACTCACAGAGAGCCACATGTCAGTTACGTGGCATCCAGATGGAAGGTTGGTGAGAACTCGGTGTCCAGTTGGTATCCAAGTGGACCAATTAAAGAGTGCCATGTAGCGATCCGATTGGCCACATTTAATGTTAGTTTACCAAAAAAATGTGGTGGCCAAGGGATTTGAACCCCTAACCTACCCTCCACCAACATCTCTGCACCATCCGACTAGCCGTGATCCCTACAAGTTGTTTCTTGACTATATAGAAGCAAACTTCTATTTGAAGTTGAAATGTTTTCTATTTGAAAAAAGGGGTGGGTCGAGGGCTTAGCCCTCGACCCCATGTGTTAAGTTTAAACCATATCATCTCAATGTGGTAACATACCACATATTAACCAAAGAACCGACATTCAAGCAATACGATGAGCCCCAACAAACCAACATATTGTTACCATTACAAAAGGGAGGTCGAGGCCTGCAGGTTTGACCCCGGGACCTCTGCCCCAACAATACAACGGTGTACCATGTTGATGTATTTGTAACTTCAGAATGTATTCACTTGTATATTTCTTATTGAACCCTGACGAAGATGTTTGTTCCTCCGAGTGGGAGAGTCATTAATATAATAAAGTCATGTAAATTCATTGAGGTTAACTCTCCATTGTAATTCGGGGCAATAGTCCCCACAGTTGAGTCATATTAGGGTTATTAGAATCTCCTAGTGAGGTCGACCCTGTAGAGTAATTGTCAAGTGGAAAACAAGTATAAATAGAAAATGAGACTCTCTATTTGAAACACTCACTCACTCAACAGCAGCACATGAGTGAGAGAGAAGTAGCTCACACAAGTGAGAGAGAGAACAACTATCGGAGATCATCTGTGTATCTTTGGGTTTTACCTTTGCTATTGGTGCTCATTCTATCTCTGAGGAAGTTGCAGGGTTTTCTCCTTTATGGTTTCCCCAAGGAAAAATCTTTGTGTCTCTTGTCTCTTGTGATTATTGTTGTGCATGTTATTCTCTTAGATAAGATCCTAGATCATATTGATTAAATGATAAAAACCTAACATACCAATGGGAGACATCCCAATCTTTTGTTAAGGAATGGCACAATATATTTATAAATTTGCTTGGGATTCAAAGCCCAAAAAATGGCCCGTGCCCATGGTTTAGGGCTCCCAAACCACCATATAACAGCCCTTTTCACAGCCATGAGCTACAAAAGTTTAGCGCCCAAGTGCTTTCATGGATCTCAAGGCGAGTTGATGGTACATGAAGGTACGATTCCGTACAACGCAGGTAGGAGTAGTCTCAATATGCGTTCTAGAGGAGGTCCATGTCAAAGATAGTCGACTTTATACTCGTTTTTCTCAGAATTTCGAGAGGAACATAGTGGTGTAGTCTGTTTCAGTATTTGTCTACCAAAACTTAGAAGTGTCTCCATAATTCATGTATGTGATATTTTTGAAGACTTAATAAGTTCGATCTTCTCATTGGAAGTAGCCCGGAGACTAAGCCTAGGAGGGGTGGACTCTGTTATCATATGTTGTCTACAATTTTATGGTTTGCATACTTGTTTTATGTGCTTATATGTTTCAATTAAACATTTTAAATTGTCTCTTTAAAGTCTTTTAAAGAAGTTAATCATTCGAATTTCACAAGCAATTAAAATGGTGAAAAAGATCCATAAATTTTAGATTAAGTTTGGTATGAGAGTAGCTTAACCATTGCATTTTGAGTTTGTGAATGTGTTGCAGCTGCAACAATTTCCCAAAATTCTAAAATTTTTAGGACCCCCCTTTTTTTTGATTAGATTATTTTATTTTCTTCTTTGATAGGGTCTGAGAGCTTTCAGAAAGAGTTTCTAATGATTGAATTAATTTACCACCTGTTTGAAATCCCCTTCTAACGCTGAAAAAATTCACGTTTCTATTAAGCCTTATCCTTACCTATGAATATCTATGAAGCCACTCTGAATCGGAAGTTGTTAATTAACTTTTCCGCCGTTGCGGATAGATTTCCCTTTCCATTTCCCGCCGTTGCGGACGACTTTTGATGTTGCATCGGAGGGATTTGTCCTTTTTGGCTCTGCCGTTGCGGATGGAAAGCCGCTTCCGCCCTCAATGTCGGTTTAGTTTTTCATGTTTTTTTTCCGCCGTTACGGACGATGTTTGTATTTGGCCTCCGCCGTTGCGGATGAGTTTGGGATTTCACGTTTGATTTTCTTTCCGATGTGTGTGTTTTGCCTCGGCGGGATATTGGTTTTAAATCGGAGGCTTTATCGTTTTTCCTTCCGCCATTGCGGAGAAGTGTTGGCTTTCATCATTCGATCCTAAAAGCTTCCGACGTCCGATTGTTAGTCTATGCTTTGCTCATCACTGCGGACGGATGTATGTTATAGCTTTCCACCGTTGTGGAAGGGTTTAAGGTTTCGCCCTCCGATCCGAAGTTATTTCTCGTCCGATTTAAAACCCGTCGCACGTGCGAGTCTTTGTTATATATGGGGATAAACGCATTGGATTATTCTATTGTGTTGTTTGTCCAAACTATCGTGATCATCCCGCGCTGTCGACCCCTCGAAGCTCGTGGACCACCGTGCCGGTACTCGCATCAAGGTGGCATTTGAGGAAACCCGACCGTTTTCGTCTCGTCAGTTACGCGTCGCTGCCAAGTAGGCTCGTTGTTGCCCTACCTCGTTCTATTAAAGGTTTTTTTTTTTTTTGGTGATGTTTGCTGCGGTTGGGTGTGTTACTAGGATTGTGTCCCCTATCCCTGTTCTGCTTGCGTACGGAGGTTTTACCCATGGTTAGGTTTGTGACAATCATTCTTTTCCCGCCCTGTGCTAACACCCACATATTGAGGAGTCTCGTGTAGGTTGACTGTTCGCAGTTGGGGGCGTTTTTTCTTTTAAACCCGCGTATTAATTATTTTGGACCTCGGCCTGTGTTTGCCTACCCCGTGCGTAGTGGATGGAGGCGCGGTGCAGGCGGGCGTTACGCCACCTGCACCTAGCTTCCCCTTGTATGATGATGAGGTCCAGGGGGAGTTTTTGTGGTGGGTTTTCTTGTGGTTTTTTTATGGTTCCTCCTTTGGTCAAATTTTCCTATTTCCCCGGTATTTCGAACCCCAACCTGTATTGCTCATGCCGTCTCACGCAGTCCATCGGGGCTCGGTCATCTGAAACCCTAGATGGTTAAAAGGGCTATGCCGTTGTCGTAGTTCGCGAACTGAAAATAGCATGGATAGTGGTTTTGATGAAAGCGTCATGTGCAGAAAAATGATATTAATACCCGCAGAGAATGGAATGTGGGGTCGAGTTAATGTAATTATTTTTGCCTAGCTATATGGTTAAATTGTTAGTATTGGGAGCATAGGTGACTTGCGCAGTCATACTGCATATAGCTACTTTCAAGCATCTCTTTCGTTGCTATACATAGACTAAAACCCTGAACTCTGCACATTGCATTTTAATGGTCCTGATGGTCAAAGTTTTTTTTTGTTTGTTGTACATGCATACAGTTGTTTCACTAAATACTACCGTATAGGAAAATAGCACATGGCGTAGTGATGCGAGTTTAATGCTGGCCCGAATATGGTTGATAAATTGTTCAGTATCATGTAGCAGCAGTAGATTGCTCATTTTATTGCATAAGACTGAGTTTGCTTCATGCTAAATATAGATAAGGTCATGGAATACTGCGCACTAGTTTCAGTAGTTTTGATAGTAAGGGCATTTTTGGGTTGTACATGCATGCATTTGTTTCTCTACTTGCTATCACATTAAACACATGAAAATGGCACTTTGCATATGGATGTAATTTTATTGCAGTCTAGAAGATGGTTGATGGGATGTTTTAATATCATACAGAAATGTTTTGCATCATGCTAAGATATAGACAAGAGCACTAAATAGTGTGCATTTGGTCAGTCAGGTTATGCAAACTTATATCTTAGTTTCATCGACTAGCTGCTGCCATGGTATGCATAGAAAGAGTAAAATGCTGCACACTGTCATGTGAATGTATGCACCTTGAATGTCTCAATATTACAATGTTATATATGGCAGGAAGAAGTCGATTCCACCATGTCCAAAAGACAAAAGAAGAAGGCCCCAGTGGTGGAAGAAGTGCCAGAAGCAGAAGCTGAAACAAAGACTGAATACATATATGAAGACACCCAATGTGTTTCTGGTGTTGAGCCCGAGTACAAATGGGGTGAAATATACAGATTGATTTCCCGCAGGGAGGTTCCCGACACGGGCCTCGAAGAAGAATATATCTATGCTAACATAGAGAAGTCTTCTATCATGAAAGTTGCCACCAGACCAGAGCTGTTCCCATGCTATGAGGTAATTGGCTGGATTTTGCCCCAAGTAAATACAACCACAATGATCATAGGAAACGTTGAAGGACAGGGCTATGCTGCATTTAGCCCTGGATATGTGGCGTTGGCCTATCACCTACCAGAAGCCCAGGTTTTCTTATCTGACGATTGGCTGGACAACATCAGAATGGACCTGGTGGAAACTCTTAAGAAAATTCTCTTGCAGGGAAAGCTTTACCGATATAGACAGACCGGTGAGTATGATATAGCGAGCTTGAGGGCTCCCTACATGTTTATAGCTCTGATGCTTAATAGGATCTTTGGGAGAGCTCATGGCAGACTCTTCAAGCTTGAATGGATACCCATTATCTTTCATGTGGCAACCCAAGGAACAGTCTTCAATTGGGCCAGCCTTGTATCAAGCAGTCTTTCCTCTTGCTTGGCCACAGCCCTGGGAGGAGAAGCTCAGAAAAGGTCCGAGTTTTACATGAGTTCAATATTGATAGATTGCATATTGTGTAACCAGCCCTTCCCCGGTCTCAAGTGCATTTGGGACAGGGAAAGAATGCCTGTGTATGTCGCTTATAGACCATTGTGGGCTCACCAGTACCATAGTCATTACAGAGAGGTCTGTGAGCACTTCATTATGCCACTCTACATGCTCATTTTTCGGAAGGAATGTGATTGTATGTCAGAAGGTGCCATGCAGGTAATAGAAGAACATGCAGACTATTTCTTGACTGAAAATGGCATGTATTTCAGAATGTTTGGAGGATTGAAGACACCTTTACTGCTGCCCAAATATGCAACGGATTATATAGTCCATAAAGAGGCAGTCAGGCAGGTGTTCATTGACGGAATAGGCAGTTTCTTGTTCCAACACAAGAAGACTGCATACCCTCCTTTACCATTCAAGCTAGGTAGCTACAAATTCACCAGGGTGAAACAAGCTGCCGAATTCATAGAGGAACTAGGGAAGTTCCATTTTGGTGAGATGCCTTTCCGAAGGAATGATACTCATGGTAAAGTGGTGGAGCACTGTAAAGAGCATAAGGTGTTTTTCAAATATACCCATCGTTTCGATAAGGAAGAATCTGTCTTTCGGAATGCCCCAAACATGACGGCACTAAACATAAGATTTAAGAAGAAAATCACTACCATAGGTGGGAAAGGTGATGAACAGAAAAGGGCTGAAGAAGGGGCTAAAAGGAGAAAGGAAGAAGCCCAGAGGTTGGAAAAGGAGGCTGCAGAATGGCTGCAGATGGGAGAAGAAGAGAAAAGGAAAGCTTCCCAAGAAGCAGCTGAGATAGCAAAAGAGGCAGCCAAAGAAACAGAGGAAGCAGCTAGACAAGCAGCTAAAGAAGCAAAGAGAAAGCTTGATGAGGAGCTCCAAAAGCAGGAGGCTGAAAGAATAAAGTTGACACAACAGTCAGTTTCTGAAACAGCAGCAGGGCAGACCCAGGAGGAGGAAAACCCTGAGGTGCAGATCTCTCAAGTACCTGCTGCTAGCACCCATGTGGCCCCTACGCTCCAGCTAGTGCCTTTCATCCAGAAAAAGGGAGAAGAAGTCCCCGACTTCAATACTGTCTATTATGATAGGGCTACCAAGAGAATAATGAAGAGGACGGAAAGGAAGGTAGAAGCAGAAGGTATGCCTGGAAAAATGATAACAGATACTGTTGTTATGCTAGGAATGGACCTAGATCCAAGGCTTACCATAAGGGCTGGGACTGCAATATTACATGCCTTAGAAGATAACATAGACAAGGTGATGACTGAGCTGGAGTCATACAAGAAATCTTCTGCTCAGCTGAAGGATACCCTGAAGAGAGAGAGAGAGGAAGGAAACAAGTTAAAGCAGAAATTTGAACACTTACAAAGGGAGATGAAGACTGCTGAAGCTGAATTGCAGGCCCTACATGAAGAGAGACAGGCTCAGGAGACTACACAAGAACACCTTGAGCAAGTGCAAGCAGAAGATCAAGAGTTGAAGAAGGAGAAGGAGCAGTTGCTGGCAAAGGTGGTGGAGCTAGAAGAGCAGCAGAAGATCATCTTGACAGCCAATGATATGCACTCCCAAGATCTGAGAAAGGAACATCAGGAACAGATCTCTTCATTGCTCCAGCCATTCAAAGAACATATCTTGGCCCAGAAATATAGAATGCTCCAGCTACAGATGGCTCTAGTGGAGGAAAGGTGTAAGGTCCTTCAGATTGACAACCGGTTAGGGGAAATCATGGAGACCTCCTCCTACTTCGTCGACAGATCCCAGGATGTTCTTGAAGTTTTGAATGCTAGAATGGCAAGGCTGGAGAACAATGCAGAGACTCCAGCAGAGCTACCAGCCAAAGACCATCAAGCCCTTAAAAGAGATCATGACCTAGTAGAGTTCACTGTCAGCACCACGGAAGACTTCAAGAAGACCGTCAAAAGGACGCAGGGAGCATGCTCAGAATACTTCAGGAGGCTCCTTAATACATTCAACCGGTGTCAGACAGACGCTAAGCATAAGCTTGATGAGTTCCCAGACCATGAAACCTTCATAGAGATATTGCAGAGCAGATATCAGGATGCAGAGGCCAAAACACAACAGATCAAGGCTATTGATGACCTAGTTTTGAAGAATGAGGTGGACCACCCAGCCGTTAGTGTACAATTTTTGGAAGATCAGCTTCGTTTGAGCCTAGCAAGGATCGAGGCTATCAAGAATCAAGCCGAGAAATTTGAGATAAATATTCGGTTTTTGGAGCCTAGCACTTTTGAAGGCATCGCTAGTGAAGTTGCAGTGTGGAAGAAGTTCCTAGAAAGCCAAGCGGGGCCCTCTTCGTAAGGGATGGGTCATCTTTATATTTTGTAATATTTTGTAAAAAACGTTGGGAAAATGAAAGGTTGGGAAGCCCAAAGGCTACTTTGGGCAGCCCAACCATTTCACTCTTTTTTGTATAAATGTAATAGACTAAGAAGAGAAAAAAGGGTTTTTTCCCCAGTAAGACTGGAGGACATATTGTAAGAAGAACTATTTCCTTTTGCAATAAAAAATTACAGTTTGCCTGTTGGAGAAAGACATGTGAAATTTCCTAATGTTATGCAATGGATGGCGGAAAGATGAACCACTTTATTTTTCAGCTTGTGTCCATGAATCGTGAGATCGTTCCAACTTTATGGCCTATGTCTTGTTGAATGATTTCTGATTTATTTTTGTGGAAAGTTCACCAAGAGTAATGTATGTTGCTTATATAACAATTAGCTATTTGATTGTTAGAATATTTTTCTCATTCAAGTGTTGTAAATATGAATATCAGCTAACTGTAATTTCTGTTTATCATACATGGAAATAATGCATTACTCACAAATAATCATTCTTTTGGCTCCCCGGGGATAGATAGATAGGTGATTAGATAGTTAATTGATTTACTTCATGGCTGCATATGTGATTTAGATGTTTGTGAGCCTAAGACGAGAGGTAAGAACCTGCGCATCACATTGTGTAGTTCCTTGCATCTTTATCACCCTGCATTGTTAGTTAGGCATTTGCATTGCATACATTAAGTCAAAATTACAAAACTTGGTGGACCGGGCCGCAACCGGTAAAACCCTTTGTTTTTGTTACCTTGACCTACGGTAGCCGGACCGCAAACCGGACGGATTCCCTACACCAAATAGTCAACGGGCTAGTTGGGAACGTTGATTGGGGAGAATCCTTTACTGTTGTTGCCTGCGATTTTCAAGGCCTCAACAGAATGTTAACAAGATCAAGGCTTCAACATGGTGAAGGAGAACTTGAGGAATTTGATCCAGAAATTGGTTCAAGAAGAGGTAGAGTGGCTTCACCAAAAAGATAAGATGGGGCTTCTTCAATTCCATCTGAAGGAGAACTTCTTAAGGATTTTATGAGGATACAAACAATGGTGGAAGAGATTTAACAAGATCAAAATAAGGGAAAACAAGGTGGCCCATCTCATATTGAAGGTAAAGGAGAAGGAGGTGGCGAGGACCCTCCTAAAACTCCACCATCTTCACCATCTTTTCTTGATGGTTCTTTTCATTCTCCATATGGAAAGCAAAAAGTTGATTTTAATATGCCTCAATTAAAGCTTCATATTAAGTTTGAATTACCTATTTACAATGGAGAACTTAATGCTGAAAAATTGGATGATTGGATCCATCAAATAGAAGTTTATTGTAGGATTCAAAAATTCACTAAAGATAGCATCAAAATTTAACTGGCATCCCTTCGACTCGAAGGGATAATTCTCATATGGTGGGAGAGCGAAATGCAAGAGGATCTTGCCACAAAAGGCAAAATTATTTCCTCTTGGTATGAGTTTACTTCGACATTAAAGAAGTGTTACACATAATTCTCGTCGCCATCATGTACTGAGAACCAAAACACCAGAAATTTCCTCAATTCCTCAAGTGATGAAGTTAGACCCTGGCCAAGACTCCTATTTTCATACCTAAGTCCACCATCGCCTTTTCCCTTTATGCAATAAGTGTTACCCTCATCAGTAATGCCACTTGTCAATTGATAATGTGCAGTGCCATTGCCTAATCCCTTTGTGCAATAAGCGGTGCCACTGCCTAATCCATTTGTGCAATAAGTGGTGCAGCCCTGGTAATGATTTGTCTCCATATAAAAATATCGGTGCTCAGGTTTTAAAAGGAGAAAAGAGAATATTCATGAATCTTCTCGAAGATTAGCTTCGTGGCACCCTCATACCTACTCTTGTGGACCACCTGGACTCGAGATCCCCCCTAGTAGGATCTCCCTTCCACCTCATCCACCATTTATTCAACCATCCCTATCATCCCAAGGGCTATAAGTATTGGTTCATCCCCCATGGGTTTGAGGAGGAAAGTTATGTTGTTGCACCTAAGTTCTGGCCAAATCTAGGGTGAGCATACAGAAGGCAAGTTGAAGCTTTGAGAACAGGACTTGGCATGTGTGGAGGCATCACAACATTAAGGCACAATGGTTGTAATCTCTCTTCTTTTATGTTGATGCAATGATGGTTCCTTTCCCATAAAATGTATTGTGTTATAATCACTCATTTTGTTATCAGATTCCTTAGTCACTAATATAGAGTTGTAGATAATTTTCTGGTACTTTTGATCTTGTATGTTGTTTTGATGTGTTTATTGCAGGTAGATCTGTGGAGATATAGCACTATAGAAGGCTGATACATCATACTGCATGATTGATAAAATACTCATTCCAAACATCTATCAATTCTAGGGAAAGTGCTTATTGTCGTATCACTCATTTGTTCTAGCTGTGAAGGATTCAAGCTAGGGAAACAACTCCTGTCCGCAGGAGGTGAGAATTTACGCCAACAAGAAGCAGTTCTATTCGTTGGGCTACATGCAACAATCCATGATGGAATGACAGAATTTGAGGCAAGGTAAAGGAAAAATCGTGCAGGAGTACACACAAGAATTCATAAAAAGATCTTTGGTACTTGGTATACCTCTCTACACTCAAGAACTCTTCTCAAGTATATAGGATGATTACATAGTTATTTGCGTCATATGATACTTATGTTTAATTCGAATAACCTTGATGAGGTATGCGTTCAAGAGACTCATATGGAGTCCAAGGGGAAGAATTGAAAAGCATATTTTTCCAAGAAACCTTTTAAACCATATGGAAACAAATTCAAAGGTAAAGGGAAAGGTAAGCATACAACTACAATGAAGAAAGAAGGAGAAAAACCTACGTGCACACATTACCAGGAAAATGGCCATGATGCATCCAAATGTTGGAAACTTCACCCAGAACTCTAGCCTAAGATGTTTCAAAATAAGGAAGACAAGAAGACCACTGCTGCAACCATCCAACATGATTTGGGATCTGACTCTAGGGATGAAACTAAGATTGTTGCTACAAGAATTCAAGGTAAAAATCCTTCTACTTCTATTTCAAAGCATGAACTTGTTGTAGATGAAAGAAAAAGAAGTGAGCTATTTCATATCGGGGTAATATCTAAACTTACAAAGATTGATACTCTTTTTGATAGTGGATCATAAGCAAACCTTATTTCAAAAAAGATAGTTAAAAAACTTCATTTGGAAACTAAGTTACATCGTAAGCCATATCCACTTGGATGGGTATGTGATAATGCACAACCGCAAGTTGCAAAATAGTGTAGACTTAGATTTGCTATTACTTCTGGATTTGTTGATGAAGTTGACCTGGATGTGGTTCTGTTGGATATATGTGGTATTGTGTTGGGTATTCCTTATCTTTATGATAGGAAGGCTATCTTTTATAGGGTACATAACGAGTATCAACTCACTAAAGATGGTGTTGAGTACATTGTTGTGCAGACTGCATGAAAACTAATATTTCTTTGGTTTATGCAAGTCAGATGAAGAGGCTAGTGAATGCTAGTAAGAATTTTGTTCTTATGATAGTTAAAGCAAAGGATGTTGGTCAAAATGAGTCATTTAAGGGATGTGATCCAAAACTTAAAAATGATTTGACTAAAGTTGTATATGATGATGATATTTATTTAAAGAACCAAAAGGATTACCTCCTAAAAGAGAAATCGAAAATGAAATTCACTTATAACAAGATGCGCCTCTTCCTAACATTGGCATATATAGGTCTTCAATAATTGAAAATGCAGAGATAAAGAAGCAGTTCAGGAATTGCTTAAAAGAGGGGACATTCGGGCAAGTTCTTCTCTGTGTGGTTCACTGATTGTTTTGGTGCCAAATAAGGATGGCACATGGTGTACGTGCGTGGATTACAACGAACTAAACATAATCACAATCAAGAACATGCGTCCTCTTCCCCGAATTTATGATCTTTTGGATCAACTAAAGAATGCAACTCTTTTCACTAAGTTAGACTTGCGAAGTGGCTATCATCAAATTTGAATCCATGATAACGACATATGGAAGACTTCTTTCAAAATTGAGTAGGGATTGTATGAATGGATGGTAATTCGCTTTAGGCTTTGTATTGTACCTGCAACATTTATGAGGGTGATGAATGATGTTTTTAGGCCCTTTATTGATGATTTGTCATAGTCTACTTAGATGATATTTTGATTTTTAGTTGTACTTGGGAATAACATGTCAAGCATGTGAACTAAGTATTGGATGTACTTATAAGGGAGAAATTGTACTTAAAGATGTCCAAATGTGAGTTTGGGGAGACATCTTTAGTGTATTAGGTTACATTGTAGGGGGCGGTGAGCTTATAATTGGTCCTCTAAAGTAGAGGTCATTGTGAATTGGCCCAAGACAAATAATGTAACCAATATAAGAAGCTTCTTGGGAGAAACCCAATACTGGAAGAAGTTCATTGCGAACTTCTCCTTCATAGCTTCTCCATTACATGCTTTGATAGGTGTGAACAAAGTCTTTAAGTGGGAAGACAAAGCACTTAAAGCCTTCAACACACTAAAAGAAAAGATCAACACAACTCCAGTACTTGCACTTCCAGATCTACAACAACCATTTGAGATAGAGACTGATGCTAGTGCCTATGCCATGGGGGCAATCTTATGCAACATAAAAAACCAATATGTTATCACTTTGAAACCTTCTCCAAAGTAGTAATTAACTATCCTACCTACGATAAATAATTGTATGCATCAGTACAAAGTGTGAAGAAATGGAAACATTATATAATGGCTAAATAAACAAATATACATACTGATCATAAACAACTACAATATTTTCAATCACAAGCTAAGCTACAACAATCAGGGAATTTCAGGTGGATGGGTTTTCTACAACATTTCATTTAGTCATTAAGTACAAGAAAGGGATTCAGAACAAAGTTGCAGATATGTTATATAGACCTCCAACAAATGCTTTTATTATCATTCAACAAAGTCCTTTGGTACGTTCACGTTACACTGCACAATATACTAAGGATGAAGACTTTAAAGAAGTATATGAATCACTAATGCATGGCTCTCAAAATGAAAAATTGAACTATCATGTTCATGATAAGTTGTTGTATCATCTTGGAAAAATATGTATTCCATAAAGTCAAAGAGTGCATGTGATAAGAGAAGCTCATACTTCTCTCATTTAAGGGCATTTTGGTGTAGGGAAAACTGTAGCACAATTGCAAAATTTTTGTTATTGGCCTCCAATGAATGATTACGTGTCCAATTATGCAAAATGATGTGTTATGTGTGCAACAAGTAAGCCAAGTAATATAAATTTAGGCTTGTACACTCCACTTCCTATTCCTTCTCGTCCATGGGAAAGTATGTCAATGGACTTTGTAGGAGGGGTTACCAATGTCTAAAAGGGGACATGATTACTTATACGTTGTTTTGGATAGGTTCAAACACAATGTGCATTCTAATGCCTTGTAAGAAGCAGGTCACAACTGAGTTGATTGCCCATTTGTTCTTCCAACATGTATGGGTTAATTTTGGGTTACCTACTTCTATTGTATTTGATCGAGATTCTCATTTTCTTGGGAATTTTGTATCCTCTTGATGGGAAATTATGGACACAAAGTTGAAGAAGAGCACAACATTCCATCCTCAAATCGATGGACAAACTGAAGTGATCAACCAGACCATGGTACATATTCTTCTAGGATATTGTGCCAAGCATCCTAAACTTTTGGATGAGCAGTTGCATTATGTTCAACATGCCTACAACAGAGCCATAAACTTTTCAACACAAAGGTATCCATTCCATACATGTTTTGGATATTTTCCAAAGTCTCCCTTAGACTTTGTTTATGTGAAATATTCAGTGAGATGTGGTCAAGTTGATGCGGATAAAGCTTTAAAGTTTATTCAACAGATCCAGTTGATTCATAAAATAGTGCAAGAGCAGTTGGAATCAAGTCATGCCAAGTATAAAGAAATATATGACAAGCATCAGGTGGATCATCACTTTCAAGTTGGTGATCAAGTTTGGCTTCATATTAGCAAAAACTGACTCCAAGGTGAAGGTAGAAAATTGAAACCAATCAGGTATAGTCCTTTCACAAGTTTGGATCAAGTTGGTAACAATGATTTTTGGTTAGACTTACCTCCTTATATGCAAATGTATTCTGTTGTTAATTTGGAAAACTTAAAATTGTACGAGCCTCCTATGATTGTGGATCAATATGTACAGGTTCAAGTACCTTCTATTGATGAGTTTGCTTATGAATACTTCAACGAGCTTCAAGAAGATGTCATACTTGATAAGAAGACCAGATCTTCATGAAGAGGCGATGTGGAACATCTTCATGTGGGGCTTAAAGGAATGCATCCAAGCAAGGCATGATGGCTAGAGACCAGAAGAGTGAGGGAACTGCACCCTCACCCGTTTTCTGAATGATTCCATGATTTTGGTGCCCCAAAAGCTTCCTAGTGGGAAGGTTTGATCCAGGAGGATGTCCAAGATAGATCAAAATAAAAGTATTCAAAATGAAAACCGAAGCTTGCAGATCGATAGAGCTCAATGAGAGATTTCCGGTGACGTTCGTTTCGTGCAAAATGACCTCAAGATGAGAAAGTTATTGAGTTCTAAACTTTTGACAAAACCAGTAAAATGTGGCAAAAAAGGGGCCACATGGCACACCCACAAGGTTCCACGTGGCATGTACAATCATCATGAATGGTGACATGGCACACTCACAAAGATCCACATGGTAGTTACATGGCATCCAAGTGGTAGGTTGGTGACAAATCGATGTCTAGTTAGCATCGAAGTGAACCAATTGGGATTCAAACCCCTAACCTACGCTTCACCAACATCTCCACACCATCTGCCTAGCCATGATCCTTACAAGTCGTTTCTTAACCATATAGAAGCAAACTTCTATTTAAAGTTGAAATGTTTTCTATTTGGCAAAAGGGGCAGGCGACGACTTAGCCCTTGACCCCATGTATTAAGTTTAAACCATATTATCACAACATGGTAACATACCACATATCAAGCCAAAGAATCAACAGTCAAGCAATACGATGAGCTCCAACAAACCAACATATTGTTACCATTACAAAACGATGAGCTCCAACAAGCCAACATATTGTTACCATTACAAAAGGGAAGGGGAGGCCTACAGGTTTGAACCCGACATCTCCACCCCAAGAATATAATGGTGTACCAATGGTCCAGTGCCCAATCTTTTGTTAAGGAATGACACAATATATTTATAAATTTGTTTGGGATTCGAAGGCAAAAGAAAAGGGCACGTTTCCCATGGTTTTGGGTTCCTAAACCACTATATAACACCCCTTTTCACAACCATGAGATACAAGAGTTCAAGGGCCCAAGTGCTGAGGCGGGTTGCTGGTATGGGAAGGTACGGTTTCGTACAATGCTGGTAGGAGTAGTCTCGATATACGTGCTAAAGGAGGTCTCTGTCAAAGATAGTCAAGTTTATACTCATTTTTCTCAAAATTTCAAGAGGAACATAGTGGTGTAGTCCGTTTCAGTATTTGATTGCCAGAACTCAAAGGTGTCTCAAGAATTCATGTATGTAAGCTTTTTGAAGACTTAATAAGATTGACCTTCTCATTGGATGTGGCCCAGAGACATAGCTCAGGAGGGGTGAAATCCGTTCTCATTTGTTGTCTGCAACTGTATAGTTTGCAACCTTGTTTTATGTGCTTATGTGTTTCAATTAAGCATTTTAAATTTGTCTCTTTAAAGTTTTTTTAAGAAGCTAATTATTCAAGTTTCACAAGCAATTAAAATGGTGAAAACGATACTGTAAATTTTAGATCAATAAAGGAGTTTTCCTTTTTTTTGTAAGCAACAATAGAAATTCACATTAACAGAGAGGAAAAAAACAGTGTACAAAGCATCAAAGTCTTGTTACGGGGGCCTTAGACTATTAGGCCATCCACTCATTATGTAAAAAAAACTAGAGTTCCTGTTGGGTTTTTTTTATTATTTCTTTTTCCTGAAAAGTAGAAAAGTATGATCTTTTCAGAGCTATGCACATCGGCTGACACATTACAAATTAAAAAGTGATTGTGGATTGACGTGAAAATTACACATTTTTAAAACAAAGAAAACCAGAAAAAACTATGAGTCACAAAGGGAACTAGGGATGGCAGTGAAGCGTATAGGGTGTAGCATCTCGAGCAATTGCCTCTGGCGTCTCCTCCAGGATCAGGAAAGGTCCATACTCATCCTCACGATTCTACCGACATGTAGGTTGAAAATCCTGAAGCGGTTAAGTGGCAATGGTGTTGTTTGAAGCCTCGTGTACGCGATTTATCGGCGTTGTGATCCTAGTGTTCTCCAGGTGCTCATGTACCAAAGCAGTGGATTTTCCAACAGTTGCTGATGTCTCACCGCCCGTCCCCCGTTGGATCATGTTGCCACCACCCTCAGCGTTATCCTCGATGTGAAAAACAGTATAGTGCCACCAGTTGAAATTCGCTTCCAGGGTGCTCAGGTGCTCTTCGGTCTGGTTGAGATAGGTACACATGCTCTGCACTATGTCTCTAGCGCCATTCCACTTGTTCGTTAGGTATTCCATCAACATGGCCATCGTGTTTTTAATCATCTAGTAGTGATTTATCTTGCCACCATTTCTTCCCGAGGCCAAATGTTTAGAAACAACCTTAGACTCCCATTCATTAATCAGGCATCTAACAGGCATGGAGACCTACGACGCATATCCATTAGTAGCTCTAAGGTTAACCTTACGTCTTCCACCTCCTTGACCAACATTGCCTCTCCTCGGAATGCCGTGTTGCCTTGGAAAATTCACACACAACTCCCCTGGTAGGTTGGTGAAGGAGGAGACGATTAATATTAACAGGAAGACATGTGGGCCGTAAGTATGGAGGTTAGCAGGATTCATAATGCAAAATATTGGCTTCATAGAATTATGAACAAACACGCGTAGGTATTAAATCCTCTGCACTACGGCCAAGGTTCGACTGGACATCCCAATTGCTTGCGGGGTTGGCAGGTAGCTCGCCACTGTGGACACTTAAGACTACCACTCTGTCGTCTGCTCCATTTCCTGCACCAAAGCCACGCATACCAAGCGACAGGTGGCCCATGTGAATACCTCGTGTGTCACCCGCATATGGGGAATAAAGGTGTTTTCCTTTTAATGTAAACTAGTGCTCGAAATAAAAGTGCACGAATGAAAAGTATATTCCAAATACTAAATATAAAAGATTATTTTTCTTTGAATGAAAATGAAACACTCCCCAACTTATTAGAGGTACACTTTCGAAATATCCAATAAATGAAAGCTCCTAATTTGAACTAGAAAAAAACTAGTACAATCTTTAATGAAACACAAAATGAGGAAAATAAACAATGATGATCAATGCTCAAAATCTAAGGAAATTCTTTTCTGAATCGATTTTTTTTCTAACACATAGCACTTGAAGAACCAATAAATGCAAAACCCTAAGATTTACAAAGCAAAGGATGAAAGCTTCAAAAACTAAAGATTTATTCCTTAACTAACTCTTATGTGTTTTAAGCAAATTAAAAGGATAAATTATCCCTAAAACAAATTTTCAATGAATAATAAGTTTTCCAAGTAGAACCCTAAAGGAAGCCAGCATTAAAGGTACATAACCATTTTCCTTACTTATAATGTCTAAGAGGAAACTCAACAAAACAATTGAAATATGAAAGCAAACAAAAAGGAGAGTTGTGCAAATAAAGCAAGATGAATCCCATACACAAATTGAAGGTGAAAAATCCGAAAACAAAAAAATAGACCACAAGGGAAAGGATTACACCATTAAAAAGGTTTTCACCTCTAGGGATTTGACCCCTTTGGATGCTTGAGAGATCTAAAATCAGTATGGATCTATGCTAGCTATTAGTTTTACACTTAAGGTGTATATAGTGTTCCTACATTCTTCGAAAATAGTTCATACATCGAAATTTATGTGTGTATGACATACCACTCATCAAACCATTAAAAAAAATTGTGCATGGTCGGAAAACTACTCCAACTTGTGAAGAAACTCCTTCCCTTGCCATTAAACCAAACAACTAGTCAGTTGCAAAGAACAAAATTGCTGTATCAAAACAATCAAGAAAAAATAACTTGTAAATTTAATTGCCCTTGCTAAGAAGCTCCCTTCTTTGCCAATAAACCAAAAAACTAGTTTGTATCCAAAACCAAAATCGGTCTATGCTAAACCACAAAGATAAATCAACTTGCAGGTACAATGTTGAATCAATCGTTTAATATCATGGTTGAGGTTGTTATTGAGATATCTATGCCATTCTAGTCTTAGGTGCTATCAACAATTAAAGACTAGATCTTCAATCACCATTTTATTTATTAATAGGTCGATAATGAACTTTTATTTTAATTACGAATCCATAATCATCCTCTTTGAAAATGAAAATAACACAAACTCCCTATTCAATGGTTCATTTTGATTCTCCCATCCACCCGTATCGAACCCTTAATCCACTTCGATGCTAGTTGGATTGATTCGATGTTTCCATTCACCGTAGTTGGATTGAATTTGGGTCCAAATTTTGATTATGAGAAAAAAAGGCCTATAAACTCAACACCATTTTTTTTTAACCATGGGGAAAACAAAATTTCAAGAGTATATTTAACAGCCCGCAAGTTAGATATACGAGTAATTTATGACTTAGTAGGCGCCGAGACGTCCCGAAACCCACCGAGGTGAGTCTCTATCCCATGAAACCACCAAGGTGAGCCTCTATCCTAGGGGTCGCCTACCCTTCGAGCCTTGTCACAACAGGCCAATGAGCAACTCTATCTAGTTGGTTTTGAACCTGTAACCTCCACAAAAATAACACATATTTTTAACCATTAAACCCACCATTTTGAAATGTATTTATGGAAACACAAAAGACAAATCTCTGTTTTGGATTACCTTCCTAATGCCTTTGAGAAGCACTTCGTTTATAAAATCCTTATGGTACGACACAATCTAGAAACTGAATGTAAATATTACTGAATTAGGCATTATATCATGTTGCGTTGTCCTATAACATATATAAAATATGTGCAGATCTCGATCGAGTCTCCGCGCCTTGGAGTTTCTCTGGAAAATTCTGGTTTCCTTGGCTCTTCAGGGATTCAACATGTACCTGGGCAGTTTACTTTTTCGATGAATCAGATTTCTTGTCATGTTCTAACTTCAGCCGCCATTATCCACTGTTTTGTATTTCTTGGGATAAAATTCATGGACCAGCTGTTGCTGGTACTATCGATGTTAAAGAGAGGAGGCGCTGCTGGTAAAATATGGTCATTCCACGTATACCATCACGGACCTATCGCTTGTCCCGCACTGCTCTGCCCGCTTTTTTCCCTTAAGTGCAGTCAACTCAATCACAGTTGCAGGCTGGCTCATTCCATTTTATAAAGCTAATTTGTAACGGATGGAAATGTGGGCCTCTTATAAAGTTTGGCACTCTCTTTAAGATCATGGCATGCCAGTGTGAAAAGTATCAATGGGTTCGCACTAATTAAAGTAAGTATTATCTTTCGATCATGACCTGCTCGCTAATGTCAGCTTGAAAAGATTTATGAATGGGGTTCACAATAAGTTAAGTCAGTGTTGCCTTTTATTGGTCTCTATTTTAAGGAGAACGCCTCTTCGAGAGCTGTAGGAGCATACTAATAAGTTTGCTTTAATAGCCTGTTTTCTTGCTGTTTTTTACAGTTCTTGACGGCGGGATTTAATGGCCATTGTCGTAGGATACTGTGAATGAAGAATGAAAATGTGCATAAATATATCTACTGTCCTCAATTTATAATTCTGTTTTTTTGTTTGTAACAGTATACTTGAAGAATTGAATGGTTACCAATTGCCTCTAGTATTCACATGATTAGTGTAACCAATCGCCTGTAGTATTCACATGATTATTTTCCTTTTGCAGCATAATTAATGGAATGGAGATGATATGTGGTGGTCCAGAATGCTCAGTGATAGGTATGAGGTTAGTATCTTCTCTCCTGGCTCAGTGCTGCAAACCCACAAGGAGTATTTAGTATTTGCTTTATTGAAATGTTCAAGCTTAAATATTCAGGGTTTTGATGTATTTCAAGCAGATAAATTTTAGTCAATTGAGTGGTTAATGTAATGTGTGGGACATATTTGCACAAGAAAAAGAGTGAGAACCAGGGTTAGTCTTGGGTGTTTATAATCTCTATTGTATTGTTTGAACGGATGCGATTATAGATGTACATATTTTGAATTCTTTCGGTTCATCAAGTCAGAAATTTATGATACAATCTCAAGAAAATGAAATAACTGGATATATAATCCTTCCATGGCAGATAATCTCAGTAGAACTCAAAATATTTGCGTGCATACCTTGATAAGCACATATTAGTTACATATATTCTTTTGATGACGGCAACTCTTTTGCATCCAATCTTCAGAAATCCTTACTGAAGTCTTGTATTTCATTTGGTGTAATGATTTTTCACAGTAAGAGGTGATTTATATATTTCATTCAGACAGAACAACTCTTTTAGCATCTATTCTCAATAGAAGTTTTCTACTAATGTTGTCAACCACATAGCAACCACATAGCAAGCAAACATTCCAAATCCAATAGTCAATTGTATTTCTTCTGATCAGTGCAGGCCTTTTGCATACGGTATCAACAAAATTAAATTTGTGGAAGAGTTTTAACTTTTATGATTATCAAACAGTCAATTCCACAAGACCAAGAGGTTGCTAATGTTTGTTCTGATCAAAACTTAGCTATTTCAACTCAACATAAACAAAATCAGATCAGTAAGTTTGTCAAACAGTTCGTAGAGATATCCTGTCTACACTGAATACATGCAATAGATCATTCAAGGCTTTGTGAATCGATGACAGCAAAAACATTGTTGTCAATATTGGGCGAAAGCAATTTCTTATGAGATAAAAAACAAAAGGAGCTGACTTAAATGTTCAAATGGGCAAATAACATTGTCAGTTGATGCTGTCGAAGGTTAGGTCCTGAAGAAATAATAATTGAAGAACAGGTAGCAATACATAGTGGAGGGTTTGTATTTGGTGGTCTAATTGTAGCTATTGATTATTTTTTATTGTTCGAGTTTGGTTGGTTTGTATGTAACATGGATTCGTTGCAGTTGCAGAAATAGTTGAGGGGCACCGCATGTTTGATGTTTGATGTCTGTCTGTCTTACTTTGCTTTTGAACATATCGAAAATAGTGCAAGATGTATGTTCGATTAGGAGGTTATGATGAAGATACTTCATGTGTCTGTTAATGTTCAGTGGCAGTGATTAAATCTGAGTGTTTACCTTTACCATGTGTTTCATAAGCTGTTTTTTTCTGTAATTGCAGGTTGCAATGGTGATTGTTGAAATATAATGTGAGAGAAATGATAAATTTGCTCTCAAAAACAAAATTCTCCTGTTCTAGCGTTATATTTTTGAATTCTCTGTTTGTAACAGTGTATTTCAGTTCTGATGGTTATGAATTACCTGTTGTATCACATACTTATTTACCTTTTGCACCTAAGGAATGCAACAAAAAAAATTCAAATGTGCGATGCATGTTTGTTAAATGTTATGGTGACACAGAAAGGTCAGTTGCAAGGAGAGGTTAGTATCTTTTGGGATGGATTTAACCGAGAGTTGGATTTGTGGTTCTTAGTTGTGTTCATGACATGATGGTCGCCTTATTCTTAGTGGGTAGCATGCGACTTAGTGCTTTTGGAGGTGGTTTTCTGTAATCAATAGCATGTAACTCATGTCCTAGTGACTTAGTGCTTTTTTGGAGGTGGTTTGATTGATGTAATCAATATTATATGTCTTGCTGGGTGATAGTCGAGGAGAGTATTCCTTTTCTCCTTGGCGGGGACTTCATTATCCCACCATAGGCATGATATTAGAGACGAATTTAGACGTCAGGGTTAGGGGTTTTTCCATCATACATTACTGTATCTTTGAGGTGGATGATTGCATGAGAGTTTGCCCCCTTTGCATGCTACAGGGAAGGGGCATATGATCTGGACTGATTCTGTTAATGGCATCTTCTTTGCTTGTGTATTTGGTTCCGTGCGTTAAATTCCTTGGTGCCTCTAAGAGCCAACATTCTGCCATTGCTGGGGGAGTGGTTTGTTCAACTTCTACCCTTCATGGCTGGGTGACAGCAGTGGCATGGAGGAGTGACTGCTGTGAAGAATCCATGGTTATGGTTTCTTTTCTCCAGTTCATGGAGTAGAGGCCTACATTCCAGTGGGGTGGGATGGATCTTTGGATGGATCTTTTGCCGCAACATCATTATTCGTTTTCCTTGGCATAGAGAAGGTGAATAATCTCTCAGATTTGGATGTGTAGTGAAGGTATGGTGTAATTAGCAGAGTGTTTAATATCTTTATGGAAATAGTTTTTTGTGGGTGCTAGAACAATTTTTGCTGAGATATGAATTGATGCTGGAGATATTTTGGGTAGATCTACAGTGAAATCTGCTGTTGGTTGGGTCTCTCAGGTGCTACAAGTAATTTTTTCAGTCTAATGCAGTGGTTTGAGTGGAATTCTATATAATTTTGGGGTCAAGATACCTGTGATTATGCAAATCTAGAGATTTGATGTCAGTGGATGGTGGTTTGATGTCTGTTGCCGCCTAATACACACTTTATGACACGGGGAAGTCTCCAACCCGCTTTGTGTGTCCTTGGGGGCAAGTTAGAGCTGGGGACCACTGTCACCATAGTCTACCAACTCCTCCGTTTAGGCCAAATCCCAACAGAGCCAAGGGGGGTAGTCCCTACATGAAGGTTTATTAACAATTTAGTTAAAGGGATTTTATTTTATTAAGGTTACAAAGTTACAAGATCAGTGCCTAGATTAAATGGAGTCAAAAGATTACAAGTTACAAACTTACAAAAGAATTAAGAATGATTATCCACAGTTGTCTAAGCTAAGCAAGATCTACAATATTAACAATATGAACAATGTAAATGAATTACACAATATGAACAAGTGCTAAAGAATGGTTAAACAAATATACAATGATACCTGAAAAGAAACAAGATATACACCGGATGAACAAGTTATTATCTCAAAGATCAAATGACAGATTGCTTTCAAGTTACAAGATTAAACAATGTTTTACTCAAGCATGCCACAGTACTTTAAAGATATTATACTTGAAAGTGCAAGGTACTGAAATGAAATTGAGATGCTTGCAAGATGTACTTGTAAAATGAAAGCCTTGAGAAGCAAGGACTTTGAAGCAAATACAGAAACTGAAATGTGGGTAAGACGTTTTGAAATGTCTTTTGGTTCGTTTTAATAAATTTTATTTAAAGTTGAAGTCTTTGATTAAGTTTTAGATCTGGTGGTGTGACTACCCCAATCTATTATTTCTCAAGTCAAAGAGGGAATGCTAGTGCGCTCAAAACAGTGGAAACAAGTCCACCTGTAGCTCCCAGGTCAAACCCCAATGCCCCGGTGCTCAACAAGGAGGACGTAGAACGCCTAGAGACCCTCCACGGTCTTCTACTCCAACTAGCTTCCGAGGTCACTGTTTTTAATCAACCGGAAAAATAGCAAGACGGATGCTTATTAAACTAGAGCCCCTAAGCCTCTTCGCTTTTCATACCCTTACCTGAGTTCCCTAAAGGGAGATAACAAGGGGCTAGAGGATACACAAACAGTTTAGGTTGTATATTTTAAGTAAATTGTAGATTTGTTTTTACAGTAAGCAAAATAAATTACAGAATTAACAAGTTAATAGAGTCAACATGAGTGTTATCCCTTATGGGAGGTGCTGGTACTTGATCTCTGGACAATTAAGAAATGAAATTGTTTTGCAGGAAAGTAAAAGATTGCAGAAAGTAAAGTGAGCTAATTAAGGTTTCCTAAAGCCCCCAAACCCCTCCGTTTTTCATATCCTGGATCCGAGTTCCCTAAAGGGAGATAACGGAGGGCAGAGGATACACGGACGGATGTTAGGTTGTATATTCCTTCAAAACAGTAAACTAGGTGACAAAAAGTAAAGATCTAACTAAATGCTTTGTTTGAAAAAGAAATGCTTGAAAGTAAACTAATCTAAACAAAATATACTAACCACACATCAATCTCTCTAAAGAGAAGGTGGGTTAAAAAAGGCTGGAAAAATATTAGATCTACTTGAAAATGAAAGCATAACTACTTATTTACTTCCTAGATCTACTTCCTACCTAATTACAATATGATTACAAATTACTTTGAAAGCTTTTAGAGAATACCCATGAGGAGACTCTCCCTAGGCTTACAAATAGCTAGAAAATAGAGTAAGAAGATAAGAGGTTGAACCCTTTTGAAACCGGTTGCAAGTTGAGGTGTTTTAGATGTGATTTGGGCATAACCTCCCTTTGTAAACTGTAAAACCTGCTAAAAACCAGCAAGCTTTGCTTGCTGGAAAAGACAGAAAACTCAAAAGGAAGTTAGAAAATGTTAATATAAAAATACAGAAATTTTACAGAAAAAATCTGGGTTTTAAAATATCAGAAAATTGAATATTAGAGGGCTGAAAATTGCATTTTCAGCCACCTAAAACACATTAAGAAATCAGATCTGAAATATATCATAAAAATATAAGGATCTATTAAAGGAAACTGGATTCTGCTACTAAACAATAACAAAACTACTAGTTCCTAAAACAGAAAACAAGATTAGAGATTAGGGCCTTGGAGGGAGAACTTTTCCAAGCTTGGATCCCTGCAAAGAGTTTAGCTAAAGCTGCAAAATTCACACATAGAGATGAGAACACCATAAATCATGCAAAAACCTTTGCAAAATCTTACAATGTTAATCACAAGTGCAAATAGAAAAACTTCTACCTACAAGTCTCTCCACAAAAACCTTTGTGAAGAGCTTCTATGATAAATAATGCAACAATAACCAACCATAAACAGTTACCTCACTCTTCAAGTCACAAAATGGGTGCACCAACAAATGTATCCTCCAAAGATTGATGTATTATAAACCCCAATAGGGCAACAACATTACAATAGCCAAAGAAAACTTGAGAGAGAAGAATAGAGAAGAGAGTATTTTGGCAGCATAACCATGCTCCAAAGAATGATCATAAAATGAGAGGAGGGGTCTCTCTTTTATAGTTGAAAAGATCTCAAACCCACTCCCAAATCAAGGGTCCAAAACATAGATCTAAACTCTAGCTTTCTTCCACCCTTAGATCTAGGTTTGTTGACTTTGCAAGCCATCCACCAATCATAAGCAAGGGTGCCTTTTCAAATCAATGGTCAAAAATATAGATCCATGTCACAATAAAACTTAACCCTTAGATCTAGGGTTTCCATGACTCAAGTGGGGCCCCCTTTTGACTCAAATTTTAATTTTTATTATTTTAATTTTTTATTGTTTTTATTTTTTATTTTTTACTTTTTATATTTTATTTAATCTTTTATTTTTAAAATTTCTATCTTTTTATTCTTTTATTTTAAATCTTTTTTTTATCTTTTATTTTTTATTTTTATCTTTTTATTTTTTAATCTTTTAATATTTTATTTTATCTTTTATTTTAAATATTTTTTTTATCTTTTATTTTTTATTTTTATCTTTTTATTTTTTAATCTTTTAATATTTTATTTTATCTTTTATTTTTTATTTTTATCTTTTTATTTTCTAATATTTTAATTTTATTTTCAAGTTTTAATCTTATATTTTTTATTTTTTATTTTTTATTTAATATTTTATTTTTTAATTTTTTAATTTTTTAATTTTTGATCTTTAATTTTTTATTTTATCTTTTATTTTTTATTTTTTTATCTTTTATTAAGACAAGAGGGACGCTCCACTTAGGAGATCTTCAGACATTTACTTTGACCATGGGGGTTTATTTAAATGAAATTTTGGCTATGCTTAGCCACCTCCCAAACTTAATTACCATGGCCTTATTTGATTTTTTCTTTCAAAATCAAATAATTTAATTTTTCACCCTTGGAAATTAAATTAATTTCCTAAGAAAAAATACTTTGTCTTAACCAAAATTGGTCTAACTTCCCAACTCCTTGTCAGAATGACATGAGACTTTGAACCAATGGCTTAGGGGGTGTCATAGCTTTTTCATTTGCATTCATAGCCCCTATTACAAAATGCCAAGGTTCAAGAAATTACATTATTACATCGAAACTTAATTAATTAACCACCGAATGGTAAAGTTAATTAATTAAGAAAAAATCAAAATAAAAATTAAAATCCTAATGAAATTCCGCAATACTACAAGATATGGCTAGCATGGTCATGGACAACAACTTGAAACCTTAGCCAACTCATGAGCTTGATTATCAGAACGCCAATTCACCACTTTGGAGGATTTGTGAGTGAAAAACCCAACCAATTAAAATTGTTAATTAACAAAATTAACTGGAAGGGGAAAAAAACACTCGGTGAAGGGGACTTCCCTGATAATAAAATCCATGGTGACATCCTTAGAGAAATGACCCATGCTAACATATAAAGTTACATTAATTGTCCCACGCAGGGGAGCGGACATTTCGTGTACAAAAGGGGCATAATTGCCCTGCTGAGTGAAAAATCCCCAGAATTTTTCCATGGTACAAACTGCACATAATGTACATCTTCAATGTACATGAGGTTACCACCTAGTCGAAATAGGTGGGCAACAATGTCAATCCTTTGTGTGGTGCTAGTATATGAAGTTTTTGGGGTCAATCTAACTATAGCATAGGGCATTTCTCTTTTGTAAGGCTTATGTATGATTTCAACATGAAGCACACTCATAGCTATCCAGATCCATTGGCGACCATGGGTGCCACCTTGGTCATTCATTCAAATCATAGGTCAACTTGTTCCATATGAAATTTATTCATTGGTTGTAGCCGAACACGATGGTTATGACAGTTTGACACAATGCATATAAAATTTATTTGTTGGCTTTAGTTGCACATGATGGTTAGATGATTTGGCATTAAATTGCATTTAATTTCTTTGTAAAGAATATACAAACTCTTGTGGCTGGCTTTTACTGAATGGACGTGTTACAACTCAAACTAGCATGTGTGGCTAAAGCCTAAAAAGAACAATGCTAGCAACTATAATTTAGAGGTGTTACCCATTGTCAACTCAGTAAACACCTCTCTAATCTTTAGGCTGGCTCTTCTTCAACTCAAGGAGGCTTCTCTAAGATAGGATTTCTAGGCAATGGTGAAGGCACAAGGTGATTAGAAGAGTTAGCCTCAGCCAAACGTTAGGTACTTTTATAGTATAGATAGATAAAAAGGGGTGATGGGAGGACCATGAAGATTAGTGCCAATCCCTAGGGCAAACAGAGTCAAGAGAGGCTAGTCCAAGAAAAGGGCTAGTTCATGAAAGGTTAGGGAAATTAGGGCTACATGTTCATGCCATAAATAAACCCTAACATGCTGAAAAATGAATGTCAAAATCAGTTAGGATGTCCCAAGAGCGGTACCAAATCAAAACAATGTCAACTAGGGTGTGCCTGATACAACCTGATACAATGAAATATTACAAGCCCTTACTCTATAAAGATGATCGCAACAATGTATATAATCATGCATAAGACATCAAAGGGAGATAGGGGACAATTCTCACAAAAAACCCTTCCAATGAGGCAATTTTACCTTTATAATTGACCCTAATTAACAAGTTGTAGTTATTCTACTATTCATTAGCAACATTTACAAATAGGAACAAGGATGCCACACTTTGAATGGAGAAGAAACCCATACACTTCAAGCTTCACCATGAAAGATATGTCTATTAGGCTCCAAAAGTAAGAGAGCTCTCAAAATCCAACTAGAAAGAATGAGGGAGAGAGCAAAGCCTTATATAGCTTTAAGCTCCTCATCCTCCTCAAATAAAATAATGATAAATTCCCTAGATCTAGCCTAGGGTGGAGTAAACAAACAAAAACGATTCCACTACTCCAACAAACTCTAACAAGATCCATAAAAAATGGAGGTCAAAATCACAAGTACAAAGTCCAAGAGAGAAAATGCCCCAAGAAGGAGAGTGCCTCCACCAAATGAGGGAATAAGGCAAGAAGAAGGTCCAAACACAGTCCTTAAAGGATTCCCCAAGAGACAGTGCTCCAACACGCTGGTCCACAAAATTAGGTGGTAGTGGACAAACCCTGGATCTCCTCCAACAACCAAACAACCTCCATAAAGTGTGCAACAAACCCTCCAAAGGGTGGGTGCTTCTCAAGAGTGGTAAGATATGGCATGAGGGGGTCCCTCTAAAGTGAATGCTTCTCCATGAAATGCTCCAAAAAGGTGAACAATAGCTCTAAGAAGCATCAAATATGAGCAAAATGCCTTAAATGTGGGACGCTCTTGCAAAGATTGTTAATTTTCTCAACCTAGCACCTGGCATATTATTTCCTAGCAAACCCTTTCTTTCATAAACTTATTAAGCAGATTTACTGAATATAAACCACGACTGAAATTTAATGATCTAAATCAATTAATCAACGGAAGCATAACAAGGAAACAATAACACATTTGACACATGCGTTTACCCTGGAAAACCTCAATGGGGAAAAACAAGCAATCAATGATTTTATTAAGATAAAATTTGGGCTTCCATCTTGGGATAATGGCCCATCTAAGGAAAATACAATACAACAAGAATAACCTATCACACCTCAAGATCTGTCCTTTGATCTTGCTGGCTGCTAATCCCTTTGCTACCCCTTGCTCCTTTCCTCAAACCCTGCCCCGACACACTTGGATGAAAGTCCTTCTCTACCCAATACAATAAGATCTCAACTATCTCACTCAGTGTGACTTGTATGTCTCCTCCTTTCCTTAGGATTTCTTTTATAACGTCTCAATGACCAAAACCCTAACCCTCAATCTCCAAAGTGATGGATGGCTGAGATTAGATCTCAAGCCTCACTTAAGATCAATGGTTGTTACTTAATCTTAAGTTCACTTTTAGTCATTAGCCAACATTAAGTAAATTATTGTGCTTTTCTTGAGTTAGACTTAGGAAAGAGATATAAAAGTCACTTACTCTCTCAAGCCTATGCAGAAGTACCTGTTTGAGCTACAAATATCAACACTCCCTCTTACTGAGAAAGGTACTTCTTGAAGAGCCGCTTGGACCAAGTTCTCCCTCCAACCCCGACACATTGTTGCATACATCATCTTGCACACTAGGATCCCTCCAACCCAACTGGTCAATTGCTCCTTGATCACTGGAAGTCACAAAATCGATGACGCTACATATCAGTTCCATGAAGTTTGGAAACTTTGTCAAAGGCTTGCTCTCCATCAATTAGTACTTGAGCACACTCGTCTGCCCGATCTACATTCAAACTGTTTCTCTTCAATATTCACATTGTGGATGAAGTTGTAGGGTGCTCCAACACCTCTCTACACAAGAAATGTCAACAACCTATGAAAGCACCTTGACCACCAATTTATGAAGATATGTGGTAGAGGAGTTGTTGCCGCCTAATTCACACCTCGGGTCACGTGGCAGAGATCTTCAAGCCACTGGGTGTGACCTTGGGGGCAAGCAAGAGTCAAGTGTTGTTACTTGATCTTGACTCCTCCGTCTAGGCTCTCTCCTAGCGAAGCCAAGGGGGGTGGTCCCTAGTAAAATAATCTAAGGTTGTTTTAATCTATGAAAATAAAACAACTAATCTAGGAGATGTAATGATATAAAATATTGTAACTAAGATAATCTGCATAATAAGTTAAATCACCAGAATATAAATGACATTCACTCAACACATCCATTAATTTAAATGCTCAGAAATAAATGATACGATAAAGACCAATGCTGTTGGAGTGCTTCCGTGTAAGAGGGTTGCTAGTGATGTCTCAATAAGTATTGCAATTGTCTCAGCTGGTTCGTTTTAAATTAATTAGATGAGTGATTAAAGAGTGGGTTGATTGTTGGTCAATTTTATTATAGATGGCGATGATCTGATTATTAAGGGAATAGGGGATTCCAAATATACTCGAGGGGTATGAGGAATATGTCCGGATTTACTAGGAAGTGGCTCTCACAGTGACGTGTGGTCTAGATGGAGTTGTGGGGTTGTGTTCAACACTACACCAAGGGTGTAGCCTAACGGGGCCCCATGGTCACTTTCTAGTAGTTCCCGCTTCACTTGAAGAATTTCCCTACAACTTCGTAATAACGAAATAAGTGCCGGACTTTCGCTTTCGGAATTAATTGGAGTGTTAGACTAAATACCTAGTCACTCCAATCCCTTTCTGATTGTCCCACCGATCCATCGAATGGCCTGCAGTGTTCACAAAAGCATACGGGAATTGAAGCCTTGTTTATTTTAAGAGTTTTAAACCTTTATGTGAATTGATTAAAATCTCAATACCGATATTCTCGTTTTTGAGAACACGACCAGATCGTTAATTTTAAAGCAAGAAAGTAAAAACTTGAAAAAAATGAAAAAAAAAATGAAAAAAGATGCGAATCCCCCCATGGGGAATGGGGTGTGGGCACTTGGCTGCCCACTTGCCTCTCTTTTTACAATGATTACAATGAAAAATATCTGTGTTCCTTTGTAGAATAGGAAACACATAAATGAGGTTTGAGTATTGCATATAGAATAAGTAATAAGAGGAAAGGCTCTCGGATGGCTTAAATCTTCAAATTTTCGCCAGAGTACCTCTACCTGTTCATGAATTGCTGCAAAACAACAAGTAATAATTAATCAAATATGCTAAATAATTGATTGAACAATAAGAATTTAACATATGATTCATACTCTTTAAAAGGTAAAAATTTGAAGTATTGAAAAGTACTTGTTGGAAGCTAGATTTATGAGATTGGACTTTAAAAATCAGATCTAACTAAATAGTAAATGTAAATCAGATTTAGCTTATGATCTATACTAGTTCACTAAATCGATTAACATTTGTCAAAGTAACTGGTAACCAGAAAAAATTTAAATTTTAGATGAGATAAAAAGAGGAATAGTAAGCCCTTGAACTTGGGTGATGGGGTCTTCCAAGTGGGACTCAAAGGGATTATGTCTTTCTTGGTATGCTTGAAAAGAAAAGAGAGTCAAACTAGAACGCCTTCCTTGTCAAGCTAAGCAACCTGCAATACTTTGAACACACTTGTACAAGAAAGATTAATCACATCGGTGTTAATCACATAAAAATCTCAGAAAATATGAATTTAAACAAAAATAACATGCATCTCTAAGGTATCTTATGCAACTAAACAGTAAGATGATATATAAACAAATCTACTTCTCTTACCCTACTGAGAGATATCTCTTCTTCAAAGGCCAATAGTTAATCAACAAAACAAGTAATGAAAAGACACAGATTACCTCCCAAAATTAACAGTGAGCATCCACACACATGAAGAGAGTCACACGATTCTTGCATCCAAAGCCTTTATTCATTCAATAAATCCAACAAACGATTACAAGATACATGAGCATGAGTTCCATACAATTTCTTCTGTCGAAATGAAGAGAACTTGCTCTCTTAAATATAAAAACTCAGCATGAGGGGGCGCACTTGCTAAAGGATGAGCTTGATAGCTTTGCGTGAGTTGGATCCCCATGCTTTGGGGCATAAAGAAGGAAATTACCAAAATGCCAAAAAGCTTAACCTCAAACCAAATCTTTCTTTCTTGGGAAACATGCCCATCTCTTGGAAAAAAATCCAATTTGATATTTAGCAACCATTTCTTTCCTTTTGGTGACTTATAACTCTTTAGGAACAATTCTATTTACCTTTTCCAACTCAAGGAAACATATTTCGGCAAGTTTCTTTTATTTTTTTAATTGCCTAATTTTTTAATTAACTCATTTTTTTGGTCCTTTTTGGGTTTTTTTGAGTAATATTTAATTTTGGAGATAAATAATTACTTGAAATCTTTGGAAAGTGGGTTTAGGGGTTAAGTGGATGCTCTAAGTTAGAAAACGAGCACCCCCATTACAAAAGCAACCTCCTAGTCCCACTTTTATGACTTAGAGAAATTTTCCAATTAACTTATTAAAAATAAGCCTGGAAAAACAGAAACAAAATATTTTTTCTGGAAATAAAAAAAACCTATGGGGGACTTAGTACATATTCATAATGAATCAAAATAATGATTAGCATGGTAATATACATTGACACTTAGGTTTTAATAACCTTTGAAGGCCTAACCACCAAGATAATTATTCCAACTTTGAGGGCTTGAGTGAAAAACTCGAAAATTATAAATCGTTATAAAAACGATATTATTAACAAAGAAAAAACACCCTGGAATAATGTATTAATGGCTAAGTCCTAGAAAACCAAACCTTTTACATAAATTCATCATGCTAAGTCATTTTATTACAATTCCTCGTGGGGTATGAACATGTTTAAAAATAAATAAATAAAATGGACTATGAAGGCCTACATGGACTTTTGAACTTGAAAATTGAACAAGTAATTGTTCATCTATGGCGGCTCACTTAGAAGTCCAACTGAGTGCCACTTAGGTGGTAACACAAGCAATACACGTTTCGCCAGTCCATAGGACTCAACCCATCTAGATCTTTGGTTGTATGCAGGTTACCAAAGACTCCATGGTCACTGATGTATTTGCTCAAAATCTCACTTTGTACTTGAGCACACTCCTCCTATCAGGGGCCAACTTGTCTAATGCAAGCATATACCCATTCTGCACCTTTGGTTCTATGTTTGGTTTTCTCCTAACTCCACCCCCAGGTGCTAGTTGGGACAACCAAGATGGAGAATAATATTTTGGTGTAAGGAGTAATGACATATGCTAAGGCATGGACTGGAACATTTAAGTAGAAAAACCTTCCAATGCTTAATAAGTGATTTTTCTTGATTGAAGGGTAATTTTTTATCAAGGTCATCACGGAGGAGTGCAATCAACTTCAACAATTAGGCATCAACACCACCAACATCAAGGTACATAGAGAGGTTGATGTACTTGATTCAATTCCAACCCCTTACTAAAAACTATTAAGTTTGCCGAATTTTGAATGGGATCTAAAATTCTACTTTCTGCATATGAAGTCCGATGAGGTTGGAACCACTCTCAAACATCCCGAAACAATTAATGGTAATGTTAAAAATTTAAGTAAAAGTGGTATTTTCCTTATCTTTCATTTTTTATAAGTGGTATTTTCCTTATCTTTCATTTTCTATCCTTTTACTTTAAGAATTTAACATTACCATATAATACATCCCCTAAATGGACCCTAACCATGCCCAAAAGCCAAGTAAAACCATGTCTTGGTTACAAAAACCAAATAAAAAAAAAATCGCCTCAATCCCTAGGAGCGCTTTTTTTTGCTCCTAGGAGCGCTTAGGGAGCAAAGCTTCCTCATCGCTCCCTAAGCGCTCCCAAAAAACCAGGGAGTGTTAGGGAAGCGCGATTCCAAAAAATGCTCCCAAGAGGAAGTGACTACAAATCACGATTCCGAGAGCGATTCTTGATCGCTTCCTCTAGGAGCGCGAAACAGGAGCGAAATGGAGGGGGGGGCGCTTCCCCGCAACGTAAGTACTATTATTTATGTCTAGAATAGGAGTCCTCATTGAGCATTGGGGAGTAAAACTCCTGAGGAGATGTTTACTGGGAAGAAGCCTAAGACAGGCCACTTCCACATTTTCGGATGCCTTACATATTCACATGTCCCTTCTGAGAAGAGGACAAAGTTGGAGGCTACTGTAGAGAAAGACATCTTTGTTGGGTATGATGAGGTTTCAAAGGTCCTTCCGCATATACCTTCCTACGCAGAGGAAAGTTGTAGTAAGGAGCATGGTTACATATATCGACGATATCATGATATATCGTGAGTCATTCCCCTTGGCGATATATCGCCACTAAAAAATCGTGATATTTTCGACATTTTGAATATATCGCAATATATTCAATATGTTGCGATATATTGGGAATATATCGGGAGATTTTGGAAAATATCGCCTTGCTAAAAAAATTTGCATGAATTTTGAAAAATAAATTCATGGGTTAAGTTTTTGGCAGTGTTATTAAAACTAAATATATAAAATTCTTAAAGTAATAAATGATAGTATTAAATTCTTAAAGTAAAACTAAAAGTGACATTCTCCTTTACTTTCATTTTCTATCCTTTTACTTAAATTTTTAACATTGTCATTAATTGTTTCAGGATGTTTGTGAGTGGTTCCAACCTCATCGGACTTCATATGCAAAAAGTAGAATTTTAGATCCCATTTAGAATTCAAGAGACTTAATAGTTTTCAGGATTTCAAGATTTCAACAATTCCACTGGATTTTATCAAGTATGAGGGTATCGGATTGGCATTTAATCAAGCACATCAACCCATCCCTGTACCTTGATGTTGGTGGCATTGACTATTGAAATATTTTATCATGACCTTAATAAAAATGTACCCTTCACTCATTAAACATGGTAAGTTTCATCAAAATTGTAGAGTAGTTGGACCTTCCACCATAGCTTAAGTAGTTGGAGCTTCCAATTTGACACCTAACTCATCCAAAGCACCTAGAGGACCCCCTATTGCTTCTAGAGGAAGAGTGGTGCCCCTTGCCTATAAAAGGGGTAGAGGGGATCGATGATTCCTACTATTTATCATTGTATTATGTAGTATCTAGATGCCTCATGAGTCATGATGATTAATTTCTTGAGAGACATTTATTTTGATAATTTGATGTGATTTTCTATCATTCCATCAAGAACATATTTCAATATTTTCAGTTTATAACTTTATAGTCGATATGTGATCATGATCCACCATTTGACATCTTATGCATCTTATATATTAGTTGTATTTTCATATTTATGTAGCAATGTGTTTATTTGATGTTGTTGTTGCTTTAGATGTTAAAAAAATTGAAAAAAATGCTTATTTTTGTATTTTTTTGATGCTTTACGACATTTGCCGATATTTTCCGATATTTTCGTCATTGCTGCCGATAAGTTACATTTCGGACCCTCGGTGATATATTCGCCGACACGATATATGTAACTATGGTAAGGAGGGAGGTGAGATTTGAGGAGAAGCGAGCCTTTAGGAGATCTTGCGAGTCTAAGATGGAGGAGCAGCATGTTTCTGCTCCATAAGTGACAACATCTCAGAATACAGGGTCACAGGTCTCAGGTTTGACTGGTCCACAGGTGTCAGGGTCATCAGTTTCAGGGACACAGTCTACAGGGACTTCTGGTACAAGGACATGTTCTCGGATTACAGGTTCACAGGTTTCACCTTCACGTGATTTGGGATTACTTGTTCAGGTTCAGGTTCACCAGGAACAAGATCTCAGACCACAAGTACTTCTTCAGGGAGACAATCGTTAGAAGAGGATGTAGAGGAGGGTCTGCCGCAGGAAGCTACTTCCAGGAAGAGAAAGCCAACTTGGCTTAAGGAGCTTGTGAAGCAAGCTGAGGAGTCTGTGGGGCCACCTAAGAGGGAGGTCAGAGAGAGCAGGGCACCAGAGAGGTTTTCCAGCTACATGGCAGTGGTAACCAGCTTGCGTGAGTTCGAGCCTTCTACTTTTGAGGAGGCCACCACACATCAGGTTTGGAGAGATGCCATGATGGAAGAGTACAATTCTATCATGAAGAATGATGTGTGGGAGGTTGTTCCACGACCAGAGGGGAAGTCAGTTGTGACTTCCAAGTGGCTGTACAAGATGAAGTATGTTGTGGATAGCTACATTGAGAAGTACAAGGCTTAGTTTGTACTGTGGGGTTTTTCACAGGTTGAGGGAGTTGACTATGAGGAGAATTTTGCGTTGGTTGCTTGTTATTCTTCCATTAGATCAGTGATATCCATAGTTGCAAAGATGGGTTGGAGGATCCACCAGATGGATGTGAAGACCGCATTTCTGAATGGTCTTCTGCAGGAGGAGGTATATCTGGAGCAGCCACAAGCCTTTGAGGTGCATGGGAGAGATTCACGTGTATGCAGGTTGAAAAAGGCCTTGTATGGACTGAAGCAAGCTCCTCGAGCTTGGTATTCAAGGATTGACTCTTGCTTTCGATTGGGTTCCAGATGAGTTAGGCTGATCCCAACCTGTATTACATTGTGGTTGACGCTGATCTGCTTATTCTTCTGCTATATGTCGATGACTTGTTTATCACAGGGGAGGAGCACTTGATTGCAGTTTGCAAGAAAGATCTTTCTTCAGATCTCGAGATGACTGACTTGAAAATTTTGTAACCCCAACCCGGTTTTAGTTTCAGTTCATTGCATATGGTTTAATGCCCAAACCCCATCATGCATGTTCATATTAAAATTAAAATTTATACTGTAAGCTTGAAATACATGAGATATATTTCAACTTTTTCAATTCATAAAATTTTATGACAACCCTACTTTTCTTACTTAGAAAAATATTTTAGTCAACACACATGAAAATTTAAGACTCAGATTTTTGACCACACAATCCAGGAAAAACCCCGAAGGGAAACCCTGTTCTTTAGAGAGATTTTATTATTTCAAAGACAAATCACAAACGTAACAACAATACTTATCTCCCACATTTCATCTCGAAAACCGTGCTAGAAACTCACTGACAACCTGTTGTACGAACAACATTAATTTCATAGTTGTACGAATTCACACGTGCGGCTGTACGACTCAATAAATGTTGCCAAAAACCTCGAAATTTGTGCTAACAGCAACAAGAAAATACTTTGCCTCGAAAACCATGCTTGTCAGGGATGAAATTCAACACTGTATGGTCACATTAAATGTTGTACGCACTGTTAGAAATCAGCCTTGATTTCTATGTTGTATGGTCTCATTAAATGACTGTATGGACTATCTTGGGATGCATGCTAGCTACTGGAAATTCTGTCTTGTAACTTGTGCCCAATGCTGAAAGTTTTGCCTAGAAAATTGTCCCCTCCTACACCTTGGAATGTACAAGTGTTTCTCTCTCCGTTTCTCTTTTCTCTCTTGTTCTCTCCTCCAAAAATTCTCTCATTGGAATGTGAACAATGAATTAGGTTTGCCTTTCCTTGTGCCCTGACTCCCCGAACTCTGTGATGCTGTCACCTGCGGAGTAGTAATCTATTGCTCCTCCTCCTCTGAGTCTCGAAACTTTCGAAAGGCTCGCTCCTCCTCAAATCTCACCTCCCTCCTCACCACAACTTTCCTTTGTGCATGAAGGTATATGTTAAAGCCTTTGATGTCTCATCATAGCCAACAAAAATGCCCCTCTCTCCAGTAGCCTCCAACTTTATCCTCTTCTCAGAAGGGACATGGGAATATGTAGGGCATCCAAAAATGCAGAGGTGGCCTATCTTAGGCTTCTTCCTGGTGAACATCTCCTCAGGAGTTTTGCACCCCAAGGCATGGTGATAACAATACTAATGATGATATATGATACTCTATGATGTTGCTACACTCCTATACTTGATGTACAGTCTATGATCTATGATGCATGCATAATGCAATCCTACACTCTATGATACTTGATGTATGCACTATGATGAACATGCATGCCATGGTGTGATGATGCTCTCTCATGCACTATGATGTACACGTGATGATGCATGCAAGATGATGATGTACACTTGATGTTGATGATACATACACACTACACACTAAGATGATGATGATGATCATGATGCATACCCTATGACGATGATGCATACCTATGATGATGATGCATGTCTCGTGTTCAGTGTAAGCAGAGTAGAATTACTTGTTTAGTGTGTTGCCGCCTAATTCACACTTTAAGGAACAGGAAAGTCACAACCTGCTATGTGTGTCGTTGGGGGCAAGCGAGAGCTGGGGACCACTGTCACCACAGTCCACAACTCCTCCGTTTAGGCAAGATCCCAATAGAGCCAAGGGGGGTGGTCCCTACAGGAAAACTAAGTTCCAGATTTATTAATTAATTACAAATTAATTAAAGGGATCTTTTATTAAGATTGAGGCTAAGGTTTTGAGAGATGACAGTCAAACCAATGCAAGATGCAAAATTTCAATGACAGTCAATCCTTTTAATATAACCAGTGCCTAAGTAATGGAGTCAGAGAATGCAACTTTCAATGGATGCAGTCTAAGTTAATTATCCCACAGGTTAAATTATCTAAAAATGAGATGAGAACAAACTATAAACAATATACACAGTTTTGAAAGACTTATGAACAATATTATCAAGATAAATGGGAAATGATATAATCACAGTTGTGCAATATGAACAGTATTAAACAGTTGAGCAGTAATTATGGATAAACTTGATGCTAACAATAGCAGAAAAAAAAGTAAACCAGTTGATTAATACCCACAAGTTATAAAACAACCGAAAGGAAACAAGTGCAATATTGGAGTGAAATGTTGCTGAAATGAAAATGTTATAGAACCGGTTTTGCAATGTCTCTTGGTTCGTTTTAGGTAGATTTTATTAAGGTTTTTCCTCTTGAAGTTTAGTTTTCGAACCAGTGGTGTGACTACCCCAATCTAGTATTTCTCAAGTCAAAGAAGGAATGCTGGTGCGCTCAAAACAGTGGAAACAAGTCCACCTGTAGCTCCCAGGTCAAACCCTAATGCCTCGGTGCTCAACAAGGGGGACGTAGAACGCCTAGAGACCCCCCACGGTCTTCTACCCCAAGTCGCTTCCGAGTCACTGTTTTTAATTAACCGGACAAATAGCAAGATGGATGCCTATTAAACTAAAACTCCTTTACCCCCTGTCGTATCTCGTGAGTACCCCGAAGGGTAATAACCGAGTAGAGGAACAGGGGATAAATTCGTTGTCGGTTAATTTTAAGGGTAAATTTTAATCTTGGTGATTAGCATGCAAGGTTAATTTTATACTATCAACAAGATCAACCAAGCGGTATCCCTTATGGGAGATGCTGATGCTTGATCTTGGACTGAAAAGCAAAATGTGAAGGATTGTAGCAGAAAAATGAAGTTGTTCTAATTAAACTAAGCCCCCACTTCTCCTGCTTTTCATACCCAACTTGAAGTCTCTAAAGGGAGATGGCAAGTGGATAGAGGATACACCGGATAGGTGGGTTGTATGATTACCCCTTTAACAGAAAATAAAACTTGAAAGGAAAATACAACTAGCTAAAACAGTATCCTAACCACACAACAATCTCTGTGACAGAGATGGTGGTCTGTCACAGAGATAGTGGGTAAACAAAAAATAAAACTAGTTACCCTAACCTCACTTCAATTCCTTAAGGGAAGGTGGGTGAACAGAAAATAAACTTGCATAAATCTAAACAACTAGTTTCTAAGCTATCTCTTCACTACTCATATACAGATTTACAGCAGAGAATACCCCAAAGAGAACTTCTCTTTTGGGGTTTACAATCCTTTAGAAGAGAAGAGAAGAAGTGGTTTTTGGGTCCCTTTTGGACCAAAATTTTTTCTGGGTTTTTTCTAGGCAATTTTGGGCGGCATAACCCCCTCTTCTGTGCATAAACCTGCAAAAAACCAGCAACTTTACTTGCTGAAAATTACTGCAGAAAACTGAATCAGAAAGTTAACACAGATTATTGTAAAACCCAGAAATTTTATAAAAAAAACTGAACTTAAAAATTTGGAAAAACTGAAATTTTAGTGGTTAAAAATGAACGTTTTTGGGCTGAAAATGACATATAAACAGCAGATTTAAAGCTTTATACTAATATATAATGGATGAAAGCCCTAAAACAAGGGTTATATTCACTATACAATGAATAAAACTCAGTTTTAGGAAGGAAAAAGAAAAATGGCCGAAATGAAATTTTGAAAAAAGAAACCCTTGGAGAGATGTCCTTGGCTTGGAAAACCTGTAAATAAACTTATGAAAGAGCTGCAAAATGTAAGCAAAGAGGTGAGTACCCAATAAATCTACCAAAATACTTTGATAAATCTTATTAAAAACTCACAAATGGAAGCATAAATACTTCTACTTACAAATTCCTCCACAAAATACTTTGTGGAGAGCTATCTAAGCTAATACAAATGCAAATCAAATAAGTACACATGCAAGTTACCTCACCAAAAGATGCATGAAATGTAAAATGACGACACAATATCCCTCCAAAGCTTTCTTCTATTATAGCCCAACTAGGGCAAGATTCAATACAACAATAGCAAGAGGCTTGGGCCAAATGCTTGAGAAAATATGAGAGGAGAAGAGGAAAGATTTCAGCAGCATAACAATAGCATCAAAGAAGTTATAAATGAGGGAGTGAGACCCTCATTATATAGTTGAGGAGCAACCCCAACCCCTTGAAGATCAATGGCCAAGATTAGATCTAGATCTAGATTAGATCTCCACCACTAGATCTAGGTTTGTTGACTTTGCAAGCCATCCACCAATCATAAGCAAGGGTGCTTTTTCAAATCAATGGTAAAAAAGATAGATCCATGTCACAATAAAGCTTAACCCTTAGATCTAAGGTTTCCATGACTCAAGTGGGGCCTCCTTTGACTCAATTTTTAATTTTATTATTTTTAATAATCTTTAATATTTTATTTTTAATTTTTAATCTTTATTTTATCTTTTATTTTTTATTTTTATCTTTTTATTTTTTAATCTTTTATTTTATCTTTTACTTTTTATTTTTATCTTTTTATTTTTTAATCTTTTAATCTTTTATTTTATCTTTTACTTTTTATTTTTTAAATATTTTAATCTTCTATTTAATATTTTATTTTTAAATTTTTTAAATTTTGATCTTTAATTTTTTAATTTTTAATTTTTATCTTTTATTAAGACAAAGGGCACCCCACTTGGGAAATCTTCAAAAATTTATTTTGACCATGGGGGGGTTTATTTAAATAAAAATTAACTATGATTAGCCACCTCCCAAACTTAATTACCATTGCCTTATTTGATTTTTTCCTTCAAAATCAAATAATTCAATTTTTTACCCTTGGAAATTAAAAATACCTTGTCTTAACCAAAATTGGTCTAACTTCCTAACCCCTTGTCAGAATGACATGAGACTTGAACCAATGGCTTAGGGGGTGTCATAGCATTTTCATTTGCATTCATAGCCCCTATTACAAAATGCCAAAGTTCAAGAGATTACATTATTACATCAAAACTTAATTAATTAACCACCAAATGGTAAAGTTAATTAATTAAGAAAAAATCAAAATAAAAATTGAAATCCTAACGAAATTCCGCAAGACTACAAGATATGGCTAGCATGGTCATGGACAACAACTTGAAACCTTAGCCACCTCATGGGCTTGATTATCAGAACGCCAATTCACCACTTTGGAGGATTTGTGAGTGAAAAACCCAACCAATTAAAATTGTTAATTAACAAAATTAACTGGAAGGGGAAAAAAAACACTCGGTGAAGAGGACTTCCCTGATAATAAAATCCATGGTGACATCCTTAGAAGAATGACCCATGCTAACATATAAAGTTACATTAATTGTCCCACGCAGGGGAGCGGACATTTCGTGTACAAAAGGGGCATAATTGCCCTGCTGAATGAAAAATCCCCAGAACTTTTCCATGGTACAAACTGCACATAATGTACATCTTCAATGTACATGAGGTTGCCACCTAGTCGAAATAGGTGGGCAACACAGTGATTGTGTATGACGAGGTGTACAAGGACGTACATGAGCTGTGTCTAGCAGTGAAACGACATATTAGTGATATGAGTGATGATTTGGTAGTAAGGTGAAAGCAGAAGTTAGCAACAACAGATTCAGAGATTGGTTTGACAGTTGAGTAAGAATGGCATAGGTTCTCTTATGTGCTGTTGGTCTGACTGGATGAGTTGTATGAGCAGTTGGTTTGACTCAGGTGGACTGAGTTTGGTGTGCAGTTGGTTAGACCTAGATTGATTGAGTCGGATGATGTGAGCAATATATTGATAATTACAACTTGATTGGACAGGTTGATTAAGTTGATGAGCAGTGTGATACAGTGGACACTGATCAGTTAATGAGTAGTGATCAGATGATGAGCAGTGGTTAGTAGTGGCACTGGTTGTGCAGTGCGGTACAAATTATGGAGTGTAGTACAGGTGTTGATTAGCAGGTCCGCAGGATCAATGCGGTTGGTGGTTCAGTAGTTAAGTTTTTATCTTATTTAGGTGGTAGGTGAAAGTTTTTGAGAATCCCAATCCCGGTTTCAAGCTTGATAGCTTCTCTGCATAGTTTAATGCCCAAACCCTTGTATGTACAATTTTTCAACAAAAATTGACTAAACTGAAACACATGGAATTCTTTTTCAAAAAAATAAACAATTCAGAAATTTTCTCTTTTAGTTAAAAATTTCAAACTTAGAAATTTATAACAACCAAGCACACATGAAAATAACACAGATATTTTTGACCAATGGTCTAGGATAAAACCCCCAAGGGAAAACCTGTTTCTCTGAGAGAGATTTTATTTCTTCAGGGTAAAATACATAAATAAACAACAGTACTTAACATTTTTCCTTCTCGAAAAATGAACATTCACTGCTGTACGAAATCTCGATTTTTGTGCCAAACTTTTGCCTTGGAAACCGTGCCAAATTCTGCTTGTACTGATAGAATTAAATTTTTGTACTTTTTCTCAAAAATTGTGCCCTGTCTGTATTGTTGTACGGTCGTCGAAATATGTGCAGTGTACCTCAAAATTCGTGCCCTGATCGTACTGTTGTACAGTCCTCGAATTCTATGCCAGATACTGCTGTACGAATTCACCTCGAAATTCGTGCTGCTGTACGGATTCACCTAGAAATTCGTGCCCAACTCTGCTGCACGAAATCACTCCTTGATTTATGTGCCCAGATTGTCCTCGATTTTTGTGCCAGAAATTGTCTTCTCTCTCCTGCTAGTTTAAATTCTATGCCAGATACTGCTGTATGAATTCACCTCGAAATTCGTGCTGCTGTACGGATTCACCTCGAAATTTGTGCCCAACTCTGCTGCATGAAATCACTCCTTGATTTATGTGCCCAGATTGTCCTCCTCGATTTTTGTGCCAGAAATTGTCTTCTCTCTTCTGCTAGTTTAAATTCTCTTCAAACTCTCTCTTTCTCTTCTTCTTCTTCTCTCCAAACTGCTTTTTGAAAAGTGAATAATGAATTGAGTTTGCCTTGCCCTAGTCCCTTTTTGTTCATGGTAACTTCCTTTTCAATCTAATGGTCAAGATTAGATTAGCTGAAGGGTTCTCATTAAATGCTCAATTAAATAATTAATAAATGACATTTAATGCACATCATGTCATTTAATAAAGTATGAGCACCCCCTTTTGATTAATCACTCACTTAACTTTTATTAAATATGAACTTAGGATAAACCATGACTTTTACCTTTTAATGAAGTCACTTTAAAATTATAAAGTACATCTCACTTCATTAATTAAATATGACTAGGGTTCACAAATTAAAGTGTCCTTTTCCACCCCAAGGAAATGCTAGGTGAACAAACACTTCCTAGGTAACTTTTCAACACTCCCTCTTACCAAGGAAGGTGTTTTTCACCACTCCCAACTTGTCTCTGAAATAGACATGCTTTCCTCTACCCAAAGACTTCGTGAGAATGTCAGCTACCTGCTCATCTGTAGAAACATACTGTAATTGTACAACCCCTCTTTGAACATAGTCTCCAATAAAGTGATATTTGATCTCTATATGCTTTGACTTGTCATGAAATACCTGATTCTCAGAGAGCTTGATGCACCTTTGATTATCGCAATGTATAATCGTAGGACTCAACTCATGACCAAGCAAGTCAACCATCAGCTTGCGAAGCCACAATGCCTCACAACTAGCTTGACTGGCAGCCATGTACTTGGCCTCAACAGAACTCAATGCTACGGACTTTTGCTTCCGACTGAACCATGACACAATTGCAGAGCCCAAGCTAAAGCAACAACTAGAAGTGCTCTTTCGGTCCGAAACACTACCTACCCAATCTGAATCTATAAAGGCAACCAATCCCACTCCATCAGTTCTCCTGTAGTCCAAGCCATAATCAATTGTACCAGCAAGATATCTCAAGATGTGTTTTGCGGTAGTCCAATGCACTCTCCTGGGCTCCACCATGAACTGACTGAGAGTGTTTACCGCAAAACTCAAATTTGGTCTGGTGTTAACCAAATACATCAACGAACCAATAAGCTGACGATATAGAATAGGATCTACCAACTCTCCCTCAGAAGCATGAAGCTTTGTCTAGTTGGTGATCATGGGTGTAGACATGGGTATGCAATCATCCATCTGAAATCTCTTCAAAACATCTGCAACATATTTTCCTTGCCCCAGGAAAACATGTCCATCCTCCTGCCAAATCTCCATCCCCAAATAATAGTGCATCAGCCCAAGGTCAGTCATTTCAAACTCTGAAGCAAGATCTTTCTTACATGCTTCAATCAGGTGCTCTCCTCCAGTAATGAACAAATCATCAACATATAGCAGAAGAATGAGCGGAACACCACCAACCACAATGTAGTATAGGTTGGGATCTGCTCACTCTTCTGAAACCCAATCGAAAGCAAATATGAATCAATCCTGGAATACCAAGCCCGAGGAGATTGCTTCAAACCATACAAGGTCTTTTTTAGCGTGCACACATGAGAATCTCTCTCATAAATCTCAAAGCCCTATGGCTGCTCCAAATACACCTCCTCCTATAGAAGACCGTTGAGAAAAGCGGTCTTCACATCCATCTGATGGATCTTCCAACCCATCTCTGCCATGATGGAGATCACTGCTTTGATCGAAGAAAATCTGGCCACTGGTGCAAAGGTCTCATCATAATCAACTCCCTCTATCTGTGAGAACCCACACGCAACAAATCGAGCTTTGTACTTCTCGTCGCTCGATGCTGCCATCTGCAACATGCTTGATCTTGTAGAGCCACTTGGAAGTCACAACTGACTTCCCCTCTGAACTTGGATACACTTCCCATACCCCATTCTTCATGATGGAATTGTACTCTTCCATCATGGTATCTCTCCAAACCTAGTGTACGGAAGCCTCCTCATAAGTAGTAGGTACAGTCTCACGCAAGCTAGTAACCTGTGCCATGTAGCTGGAAAATATCTCAGGTGCCTTGCTCTCTCTGACCTCCCTCCTGGGTGGTCCAACAGACTCCTCTGCTTCCTTCATAAGCTCCTTAAGCCAACTTGGCTTTCTCTTCTTAGAAGAAGCATCTTGTCTCATACCATCCTCTACATCCTCATCAGACAAATGTCTCCCTAAAGAAGTACTAATAATCTGAGACCCTGTCCTTGGTGAACCTGAACCTGTACCAAGTGTATCCGAATCACCCGAAGGTGTAACCTGTGAACCTGTGATCCGTGAACCTGTCCCTATACCAGAAGTCCCTGTAGACTGAGTCCTTGAAACTGATGAACCCGTAACTTGTGACTCAGTCACTCCTGAAACCGGTGACCCTATGCCTTGACTTGCTGAACTCTGGGATGCTGTCACCTGTGGAGTACTCTGCTGCTCCTTTATCTCAGAATCTAGAGATCTCCTGAAGGCTTGCTCCTCCTCAAATCTCACCTCCCTCCTCACCACAACTTTCCTCTGTGTAGGAAGGTATATGCGAAAAGCCTTCGAAGTCACCTCATATCCAACAAAGATACCCCTCTCTTCGGTAGCCTCCTTCTTTGTCCTCTTCTCAGAAGGGACATGAGAGTATGTAAGACATCCAAAGATACGAAAGTGACCTATCTCAGACACTTTCCTGGTGAACATCTCCTCAGGAGTTTTGCACCCCATGGCATAATGCGGATTCTTGTTCAGTATATAAACAACAATACTACATGCCTCTGCCCATAGAAAGAAAGGAAGACTTTGATCATGCAGCATGGCTCTAGCTGCACCTACTATTGAATGGTTCTTCCTTTCAACCACTCCATTCTGTTGTGGAGTGTATGGAGTTGTCAACTGCCTCTTGATTCTCTCCTGTTTACAGAACTCATCGAATGCATGGGAAGTATACTCAACCCCATTGGCTGATCGAAGTACCTTGATCTTCTTTCCTATCTGGTTCTCCACAAGAGATTTGAACTCTTGGAACCGAAGCAAGAATTCCTCTGATCTCTTGCTTCTAAGGAAATAGATCCAGGTTTTCTTGGAAAAGTCATCGATGAATATAACATAATACTCATAACCTGTCAAAGAGGCAGATAACATGGGACCACATAAATCTGAATGTATCAACTCAAGCACTCCCTCTGATCTACTATCACTGCTTGGAAAGGCAGTCTTGGTGGACTTTCTCAAAGCACACCCTCTGCAAACACCACTCGGCTCTGTGTTGAAATCTGGCATACGTGTAGTCATGTCTCTCAGCATCCTCAAAGTTGGATGATGAAGGTGGGCCATCCCCCTGAGCCGTAAATCACACAACTCACTGCTTCTCTGAGTGTGTGACAGTGCATGATGTGGCTGGAAGAGAAGCTTGTACAGTTTCCCGCATCTGACTCCAATTGCATATGAAGTAGATGGACCTGTTGCTTTGGGAAAGATGTGAACTTACCCATCTAGGACATATACTCCAAAGCCTCTGTCCTCAATCATGGAAACTGAAACAAGGTTCTTCTTCAGCTTAGGGACATACAAGACATCCTTTAGAAACATAGGGTGCATGGACTCCTTGTCAAAACGGACCGTCCCATGCCCAACTGCTCTCACCATTGTATCATCTCCCAACACAACCTCCAACTCCAAATTTGTCTTTGACATCTCGACGAACTTGTCTCGATCACCTGTCATGTGACTCAAAGCTCCACTATCTATGTACCAAGTGGAGGAAGTAGTGGAAGCACTCAACGAATGCCCAACAACCATGGAATGCTCCATGTGACCCTCAATGTCTCTGTTGGTGATAGATGATGCCCTCTTCGCACTAACACCGACAAAGAGAGAAAAATCTCTCTCAACTCTAGTAGCAAACTCATCAATCTTTGCTGAAGCTGCGGTTTGCTGTTTCTTCTTTTTCTTGTTTGGACACTGTCTAGCAGAGTGTCCAAACTTCTGGAAAGCAAAGTATTTCACTTTGCTCATGTCTTTCTTCTCTCCATCATGCTGCTTGGTTCCATCCTTGGAACCCTTCTTGAACTTCTTCTTCTTCTTACCTTTCGTTGCCAACGCCACATTATCTTCATCATCTCTGTGATGTGATGAACTGCTCTGTAAGTATCCCCTACGTGTCTCCTCCTGTATGAGATCATCCCAAAGTCGATACCATGTGGGCATGTTCTCTCTACCAATGATAGTTTGCACAAACACACTCCACTGCCAAGTCACACCATTTAAGGCTGTATGCACCATCTCATCGCTCTCTATAGCCTCTCCTACAGCTGCAAGTTCATCTCTTACCTATGTAATCTTGGTGAGATAGGAAGCCATGCCTTCCCCTTTGCTGATGTGCACATTCTTCAACTTCTCCCTTAACACCATCTTCTTGTTTTCATTTGAACTCTGGTAAAGATTTGTCAAAGAAGTCCACATCTGAAAAGCATGTGTTTTTGCTGATATGTGAGGGATTACATGATCCTTCACGGCATCAAGTATAACCCTCCTTGCCTTCACATCTCTCTTTATGAAAGTAGCCTTATCAACTGCATCGACAGGTACTACTACAGGATTTGCTGTTGCATCGGCTGGTACTACTACAATGTCCCATAACTCATTTTCTTCAAGTATCAATGTGATTCTAGCCTTCCATGGGCTAAAATTTGTAGCTCCATCCAATTTGTCTTCAACTCTAAGCCCAAACACAATGGCTACAACCTGTAATTCTCAAGCAACTTGTTCAAGAAATTTTTTCCACAAACCCTTGATCTTCCGAGCGTTTAAATTTTGAATATTAACTGCTGCTCTGATACCATGAAAGTTTTTGAGAATCCCAATCCCGGTTTCAAGCTTGATAGCTTCTCTTCATAGTTTAATGCCCAAACCCTTGTATGCACAATTTTTCAACAAAAATTGACTAAACTGAAACACATGGAATTCTTTTTCAAAAAAATAAACAATTCAGAAATTTTCTCTTTTAGTTAAAAATTTCAAACTCAAAAATTTAAAACAGCCAAGCACACATGAAAATTGTTGGGTATATGTTATATTCTTTGCATGTGCATATGGAGGGGAGGTGCGCATGTCAGCGTTGCAGCTCGGCGATCCCAAAGGCACCTTCGACGGAAATGGCCGTCAGGCCGTTTTCGATGCGAGTGCAGCGAGCAATTTTTTTTGGCTATTTATAGATTTTATGGCTATTTATAGCTGTTTGTGGCTATTTTTAGAATTTGTCTAAAAATATGTAACTTAATCCCGGTTAAGGGATTGGAGGCTTTTTCTAATCCGGGTTAACGAATTAGGGTATTTGGGTGTTGCGGAATACCTATATTTTGTATTGTGAGGATTTCATAATGGAATGAAGAGAAAATAGGAGGTGTGGCTCCAAGGTTTTCTGGTTTTCCCGGTTAAGGGTTTCCAGGGTAAATCTATGTGTTTATGTGTGAATGATGTGTTGTGATCTCTATTTTGCTTAAAAGAATCTGTATGCTTTGCTTCTTTGCACAGGTTTAAAACTTACAAAAATAACACATATATTTTTGACCAATGGTCTAGGATAAAAACCCTAATAAGGGAAAACCTGTTTCTGAGAGAGAAATTTTATTTCTTTAGGGTAAAATACAGAAATAAACAACAGTACTTATCATTTTTCCTTCATGAAAACTGAACCTTCACTGCTGTACGGAATCTCAATTTTTGTGCCATACTTCTGCCTTGGAAACCATGCCAAATTTTGCCTATACATACAGAATTAAATTTATGTACTTTTTTCTCGAAAATCGTTCCTTGTACGTATTGCTGTACGGTCCTTGAAATCTGTGCAGCGTACCTCGAAATCCGTGCCCCGTTTGTATTGTTGTACGATCCTCAAATTCTGTGCCAGATACTGCTATATGGATTCACCTCGAAATTCATGCCCAACTTTGCTGTATGGAATCACTCCTCGATTTCTGTGCCCAAATTGTCCTCGATTTCTATGCCAAAAATGGTCTTATCTCTGGGTACTTCGATCTGAGATCGGTCAGAGCATACTCCGACAAGGAGGGAAGGAGTTAATTAATTAAAGGGGTGTGTGTTGCAAGTTTTATTAAATTAATTAATTAGGACTCTCCGACAGAGAGCGCTCTTGACCCCGTCTTATGACAGTGGTTCAAGAGACTTATCTAATCTAAGATGCCTAATGCAGGGATATGCATTTCTATGAATGCTCTCCGATAGAGAGTGCTCTTGACTTGTGTTACTGCAAGTTCAAGAGTCTTACTTAATTTGTTAAACTTGAAAAGACATAGAACATAAAAAATCTAACTACCCAAGAGTCTTTTTCAGGCTTTTTAGGGCCCTAATCGGGAAAGCAAGGGGGTAAGTATATAGTAAGAACTTATTCAATATTTAATCAAACAGTCAAATTAGTACTTTTACTTCATTTTCAAAACATAATGAATCAATCAAAACATGAACTACTTGATTATGATTATGCAACTTATCCTACCCTATCCTATCATTAGCAATTTAAACCAAAAATGAAAAGCATGACAATGAGATGATACAGGCTTCCCCCAAATGGGGGAAGAAGGGTGTGGGAGCCGTAATCCCACTCGTTTTTTTATTAATTTTTACAATTTTGATGGCTTTTATTTTTTGCCTTTGCCTTAGAAGAACATGGTGAGAAAGGGATAGAGAGAAGAGGGAAGATTTGTCTTTTTTGTTCTTGCTTGCTTAAGGCCCTTTGAGCTTTTCTCGATTCTTCCTGCAAATAAGAGCTTAAAACAATTCAAACGTTATGTATTACTAAAAAATTTAAAGACAAACTACAAACTAAATTCTCAAAAAAGAGGGTAAAAACCAGTGGTGAAAGAAAATGAAAGAGAGAGGAGAAAAACCAAGAAAAGGGAGAGAGAAAAGGTGAAAAAGAGGGCTGTCCAAAGGCAAAAAGAGGGCTGTAAAACAGTAAAAAAAGGGCAGCGAACAGTCAAAAAAGGGCTGTCCACAAGGAGGAAAAAGAGGGCTGTAAAACAGTAAAAAAAGGGCAGCGAACAGTCAAAAGAGGGCTGTCCACAAGGAGGAAAAAGAGGGCTGTCCAAAGCATGAAAAAATGGGTGAAAACTAGGTAAAACGAGGGCTGTCCAAAAAGAAGAAAATGAGTGGTAAAAAGAATAAAACGGGGCAGCGATGAAAAAAAGATAAGAAAGGGCAAAACCAAGCAAAGAGGAAAATGATAGCAAACAAGAAAAACAAGGGGATCAAGGAGCAAAAAGAGAACTAGAAGAGGGAAGTTCGGTAACCAAGAAAGTATTTGAAATTATGGATGGAACCCAAGAGAGAGAGCTAGACTCTCAACTTTCTTTTTGTATTTTGAAGAAGAAGATCTTTGTAGGTCCTGCAATGAAAGTGTTAGATTAAAAAGGTTGCTTGAAGTCTGGGATAGAAGCAGCTGAGCTCACACCCTTCTTCAACCTGTGAAGCCTGAAAACACACTACAACTCAACACAAAACGTGAGATCAAAATACATGCTAGTATGCTAAGAAAATTGAATCATGATCAACATTACGTATATGCTGATTACTCATGTCCATCAAAATACTAATCTACTTCGCATAAACAATCAAGTTGAACTACAAATGGTTGTTCTACTGTGCCAACAATGGCCCTCTTGAGCTAACAAATAAACAATTTAATCTCACATAAGCATTAAAGAAAATAGGGGTTAGAGACAATATCACCTCAACCAATTGCAAAAAACTACCACATCCAAGAGCTCATGGACCTCCAAAGTCTGATCTTTATTAACAAATTAAAGCAAATGCTTGATACAAATTCTCAGAGTAACTCTGCTACAAAAGTCCATCTTCAATAGAGTTGAAAGAGCCTCTTTTTAACAAATGAGAGAGTGCTAAAACTCTAAAACCAAAAAACCAACCCTAACCAGCTTAGCCACCTAACAAAGAGCCCAGACCTAAACTGGAGAACCGGGAGTGAGGGGAGGCCTCCACCCAGGCAAGGCGCCCCCACTCCAAACCTGTGCACTGAAAACAAGCCAAGGATGAGGCCACATGTGTGAGTCTGGATGTAGGTAAGCTCATCCTTTAGGTCTGGCAGGAGCTTGAGCTAGGTTTGGGAAGCCCACTGATGGTGTAAGCTTCAGTCTTTACCTCGATCAAATCACCGGACCAATGAGAGCTCTCCATCTCATCTTTAGCTGGAGATGACATGTCGGATAACTGATAATAAATTAATTGCTCTCTTAATTATGACTGAAGCTGAGTTATGATAACTCCAATCATCATAAGTGTTTCATGAGATGTCATTTAGTCTTTTATTTTACTAAATTTGGATTAATTTGGAGAGTTTTAGTTTTCTCCAAAATAATCATTTTTTAATAAAAATCATTTTTTTACTAAAAATCATTTTTTACTCAAAACTGATCTTTTTGAGTAAAAAGGCATTATGTGTCCGATTGCTGATCTGAAAGTTGGTTCTGACTGGCTGGCTGATCAAGAATGATTTTTGGCTTAAGGTTAAAGCCTTCAATCACTGAATTCTGAGTCTGGATCATGAATGGGTTTTTTCCATTTAATTTATGGAAAGATTAACCCAAAAAACTTAGGAAAATTAATTAAAAATTAAAAAATAATTTTTCACTGTTCGAAAAAGATTTTTTCGAATTTTTTTTATGTGTCCAGATGACTTAGGACATGACCATGATCTATCTAAATAATGTCTAGTAGGCTTATAACACTCAGTTGGGCTCTAATAACCCCCCAAGGCCCAGAATTCAACATCGGGCATTCCAGCTTTGGAGGAAGCGGGAGAAAACCTCGTCAATTATACTCGACTGAAGGCAAAGCATAATTGTCAGGGGCAAAAAACTCCTTGGAATACGCTATTTGAGATTCTACGTCTCAGGAGACCGAACCACTCAAAAATATCCTACTAGCACATTTTATTACAAACTCCGTGGGGCCATCGTCAAAATTACTCAAAATAAAAAAGTGACTAGCCAATATTGGCTAGACAAGCAGACGGATCAACTGATACACTGGAATCAGACTTTGAACAAGTCTGTCAACCGACGACTCCTGAGGTAACCCAACTATGGTACAAAAAGTTGGATAACAGAGCTTTCAGGTGGAATGTCGAGGGACTATGCCTTTGGAAGGTTTGAAGAGAGTGAAGAAGCAAACTAGATCAGCATCCTCTCCAATGTAGGAACCTGCAGCTCAGCTGAAATCAAAGAACTTGCTAAGAAACTTGTGAGATCCGATTAGTACATACACAGAGATTCAAAATAACATGCATATAAGCTTATAGGGCATGTTGAATCTAGATCTCTAAACATGCATCAAAGGAAGGAGATGGTCAATAAACTTATTGAAAAGCACCTTTCCTATCAAGATTATAATAAGCCTATTATCAATCTTGACAATGGATCTACAAGCGATTAGCAAAAAATGAATACAGATACAGGTTATCTTAGTAAAATAATGGCAATAATCATCCACACCTGTAATGGCACAACACCGTCTAGCCTCCAAAGCTTTTCTTTATTTCAAATGAAGAATTACAACAGTACAATAGCAACAACACCTCAATCCCAGTTCTAACTAGCTTGGAAGAGGCTGCTGTGCTTGGATATATACAAAAACCAGGGGATCCAGCCCAGGGGGGGCGCAAATCCCAAAGAGATAGACCAAATATGCTGATGGAGAGTCCATCAATGCCAGATTTGTGTCTAACTGAGCCAGATCTGAGTCTCACTGAGTGCAATTGTCAATCGGAGAGCTGATCTGACTGACACCTCAACCTGTTGACTGAAGCATCCACCA
>LPNX011224921.1:7691-39326 GCA_001517045.1 Pseudotsuga menziesii
CCATCATCTTTGGTTGGTTGGTGTTTTGGCTATGAGATGGTTGTTTATTCTTTTATGGTTTTTATTGCATTTACAAATAAAAAATGGTAATTTAAGTATCTAATTGAAAAAAAAAGCTATGGGTGAATGAATTACCTGTTAATATGACGATTCACCGGAGGATTTGTCTTCAAATCGAGGAATGGGCACTCTTCCAAGCTCCTAGGGCACGGGCACGCTGTCATAATCGCGATCCTGTTTGGTGAAAACAACTCTCGGGTCGGGCATGTGCGTTTTTTTATTTGTTTATAGATTTACAAAACGCGCACGCGTTATTGTTACCTGGCCTTCATGTCTGCTGACATGTCAGGCTCGGATTTACTATTCCAAGTGCTATGGAAGAGGAGCGCATTCTTTTTCTATGTAACATGAGCCTGTTCCTAAAAAGTAAGATTGCATCTAAAATGCCCCTCAACTTCTTGCACACACCCTTGAATAAAGTGTTGATGATCGTAATTGATTCGAGAATCTTGGTTTATTAGTAATAGTGGTGTAATAATATTAATCGAAGTATTATTAATTGATTTGCTAATATAAACTATGTACTAATAAGGCTAATTATTTATTAACTAATTAACAAATGTTAAGAACTGATAATAATGTTGATTAGTGTTAATAAAATTACCATTAACTTTATTAATGCATATTAATTAAGTCTAGATTGTAACTAATAATGATTGCTCGATATAACGTTAATAAAATTAATTATAATATGTAAATGGAAAAGAGAGTTAGTTCAATAATAAATAATTATTAATTAAATATTAAATTTCAATTATATATTTGATTGTACATACATATTAATTAATTAATATTAATGAATAAAATTAAAATATGTCAAGTATCGTCGAAGTACCATTTATGTTTGACTTATTGGTGAAGTAAAGTGTTATCTCAAAAATGAGGTGGACTAATATTATTAAACTGATATACTTATTATTCTTGAAAATTGTGTCGAATTGATATTGGAATTAGAGAGTAGATCCTTACGCAATAAATATAATAAATTTTTACATTGAATTATACCCTTAAGTATTTAATATATTTTATGAAATGGAGTTGGGACATTGAATGTGGGAATAAGGGAGAATCGTATTGAGGAGGAAGAGTCAGTGAAGATGAGGATATAGGGGGAAAATGTGGAAGTTTTGGGGGGATCAAAAAGAGGAGGAAAGAATTGAGAAAGAGTGAGTTGGATTTTCAAAGGGAAAGGGGGATTTGATCGACTAGTTGGACTATACTCAGGTTTTAGGATCAGGGGTCCAAGAATTGAGTTCTTGGAGCTAGGAAGTTGGCCAGACTTTCCTAGTTGGCAATATGGAAGATTAGTTTGGGTGGTTGATTTTAGTTTTGGAATTTTGCAGGAAGAAAGCTAGAAAAGGACGGAATACAAACTTGGAAAAAGTTGAAGGATGAGGCCTGAAAAGATGAAGGAGAAATATAATGTATTCCACATGTATATTATTTCTAAAAGTGATCTCCACTTGGCATTTGATGTATTTTCTTAGTACTGTGAAATATAAAAATAAATATGATATATGTGTCTTCTTAGTTCTATGAAAGATTGAAATCTATAGGATATATGTTGCTGTAAAAAACTAAAATGTTAGAATAGGATACACTAACATATTATTGATTTATCCGTACAGTAAAATTGAACTGAAATGAACAAAACACATGAGGTTAGAACATAAATTTATGAATATACTTTCGTAAACAAACAAATTGTTGGGTGAAAACGCGAAGTTGGTTAACACTTCTGTGAGAATCAGGTGCCCGAGCAATATAGCGAAAGTTATTCCGCCGAATAACTAATAGTTATTTGGTCGAATAATTGATCCTTTACTTGGCCGAATACTGTTTAAATTGACGGAACGCAGAGACGTCCGGTAATTTTGACCAGTGGTTCTATGTTTATTCGGTCGAACAATTATTCGGCTGAATAATTATCCGGCTAAAAAATTGTTTGGCCGAATAATTGTTCTACATAAAAGGTTGGCTACGACCCCATTCTCATGTTTTTCGCTTGTTGTTGTCTCCCGTCATCTGCCACCCTCCTCGTCGCCTGTCGTGCTTGTCCTGCCACCCTCCTGGTCACCCGTCGTGCCTATCGTGCACGTCGCGCCTGGTCTCCCATTGTCCCTATCTCACCACCTGCCTAGTCGCCCGCCGCCCGCCGTCCCTCCTGGTCGCCCGTCCCCCCACCCGTTTGCAGTCCTGCCTATCGTGCGTTGACGTCGTGGATGTACGCCACCATCCTTGCCACCCTTCTGGCCTCCTCTTGGTGCGGAGAGCTGCTGAGAGGTCTGCTCGTGGTCTGGCCTCCTCTTAATAGGTATTCTCTCTTCCGTTAATTTTTTTTATAATGCGAACGCTCAACAAAGAGATTCATGGCTTGCTGTAGCCAATGGCTTAAATTTCATATTCATCCTAGTTCTTTTTTGATTTCATAGTATGATTGCATAAAGTATTAGGTATGTAATATGACGAGAAAGGTAGATTCATTTTAATTTTAGTGGATAGGAATTAAATTTGTTGAAGTGTAGACTTGTGCGATTAATAAAAATTATAAGTTATGTTTATATTTATGATATTATGTTTTAAAATTTTTAGTTTTTATTTTATAGTTATATTTTAAAGTTTAATGTACATGTTATTATGAGGAGAGTAGATTTCTTTTAATTTTAACTTCAGTTCAAAGGTATTATGAGGAAGATATTCATAAACTCTGTCCTATTCATGAACTCTATCCATGATCACTTTACTTAGCATAAGGGTTTTAATTTTTTTTTTATATAAATCATAAACAAAAAAATCTAAGTATTGAGATTTGATGGACCTAATAATATTATAATATTTGGATATCAAAGTCAAAATATGATATTTTAGTATTTGCATATCAAAGTTACAATTATAGTTATATTTTGGCTTTGGATTTACTTAGCATAATGGTTTTAAGTTGTTTTTATATAAATCATAAACAAAAAAATCTAAGTATTGAGATTTGATGGACCTAATAATATTATAATATTTGGATATCAAAGTCAAAATATGATATTTTAGTATTTGCATATCAAAGTTATAGTTATAGTTATATTTTGGATTTGGATTTAATATTCAGAGGTACAAGTTGGAATGAAGGAAAGTGGAGGCATAGGTGTGCATTTAAAGATATTCTTGTCATTTTTGGTGTTCTGATATTTTTTCCAGAATGAAGAGTCACTTAGGGAAACAAAAAAAACATACGTGACATCATCACCTTCCTCATGGACAGAGTTCATGAACTCTGTCCATGTATGAGATTAGTATCCTTCCACAGGAGGCTCGTTCCGCGACGCTGCACAAGCTAGGACTTCAGTTACTGCAATAAATTAACCTCAGATGAGATATTCAGAAGCTCATTCATTAGAGTTCTATAGGGGTTAGCAAATAATTACAACTTAGTTTAATTTGGTTTATGTGCGTGTAGCTACTTATAGTTTTACGTGTTTCATATTATGTCACAAGTACAGGATAGTCAGAATCATAAAAACATTGGAATGTATTATTATAGTACAAATAACAAGGGCATTTAACCTGTAATTATGATTACCAATCTGTTTGATCTATGTATTTCTAATATAAAATATAAAATATTAAAAATAACAATTATTAGTACACTGTGAGGTTAGTATCATTCCCATTAATCTATGTCATAAAAGAACCACAAATAACCTATATAATGCTTATTAGTTACAATTTATATTTACCATTATATTAGGACATTGTACTGATAGTTATGAGTATTAAGCCCATAAATCTCCATAGATCAACTCTGCATTCATAAAAGTAAGATCTGTTTGTGGTTAAGCTTTAACATATACAAAGGGTTATAGAAATAATATATATAAGGTAAACTACTTACACCTAAGCTCTAAGCTGAGCTGCTTACAACCTGTATCAATATGAAGTAATATGCAAATTTTAATGATTACACTTTTCATGCTATAACTTTTTGTACATTGTTGGAAGGTATCGTTCATTTTTTCAGTGGTTGGTTTGTTTTGCTTCCTTCATTGATCGGCTTCAGACGCTTGAGGTCGGTTTGTCGGTGTCTTTCAGCAGCAAAAAATAAAAAGGTATGCCTTCTAATAAAAAAATTAAAGAAGGGTCCTTTATATTTATTTGTAGATATGGGTCGCAGAGTAATTGGAGTTATAGATATGATTGATCACATCTATAACTCCAATTATTCCACGACTAATATCTACACAAAATCTAGAGGAAGCGAAAGTAGTAATGCTTTTACTTGTTTCTTCTTCAAGGTATGTACTATTACCCACATGTATCATTCGATAGTTAATGTCCACATGGACAGAGTGCATGAACTCCGTCCATGTGGAATAATGAAAATATTTGTAGATATAATTTATGTTTAAATTATTAAAATATCAAATAAGTTATTAATTTAGGATTTAAATTAAGATTTAACATGTTCACAAATTGATTCCTTGACATAAAGAAATGTAACTTTTACTTAATATTTGACCATATTGGTTCCATTCATTTAAAACACCAAAAACACAAATATTGGCACATTAATTCTCATACATCCAACAATAAATTAGCTATATTCATTTTAAGAACTATTAGATAATATTGGGTATATCTAGGTCCTTATTATAAACTTAGTTTTTTTAGTAGCTAGGTCTTTTCATTTGAGGAATTAACATGTAGAATTTGAATATGTTATGAGTTGATATTTGTGTAAACTTGTAGATATCATATCAAATGGAAAGAGAGCAGCCTTTGAGACGAAAGCGTAGGAGATCATCACATTATTCGTGAGTTGGTGTCCCAAATGACAATCGAAGGTTGTTGACTTCACCTCGGGATTCAAACTTATTGTATAGTTCAGTTTCCTTAATTGTAGCAAAATTTACTATTTCTGGCAGTTTTCGGGTCCTAAACTTCTGTAGCCGTTTTGAGGCCCTAAACAACGTTTCTTCGGCATCAAATGGTCGGGTAAATATGAGTCCATTTCAGACTCAATAATTTCCATTTATGGATGTAGTCCTTAAATAGATCTTTTTAACGATGTCTCATGCGCGTCAAATGGAGGTAGTATGCCAAAGTTACGACCCCGAGAAATTGATGTACCAAGTTACCCAACGGGGCCCACATTCTGGCGTTTCACCTCCTAGGGTTAGGTTTTTGGATGTGTAGGGTTTCCATTGTTTCTCAATAATATATAGGCCTTCAAGCCTAATTTTAACATAGAGTTCAGAGGCATGTAGCTGCCACATCTCTTCTCAGAGATAAGCTACCAACACTCTAGCTAATTTATTTCCATTTTGTATGTAAACAAGTTTTAGTTCTTTGATTAATGAAATGAAGTGTTATTTCCACTGCATATTTGTTTCTATGGTTATTTGTGTATTCTATTTCATTCCTGCATAAATTTGGATTAGTAGTATTAGAGAAATCTGCTCTTTTTCGATCCTTCTTTGCATGCCCCCAACGAGGGCGGGGCATAAAGAGTTAGGGATCGATCTAGTTGAACCTTTGCAAGATTAGCTTCGCAAATCTCGACGGCCTCCCATGGGGGATGAAAAGAAATATTAGGGCACATAAGATCCTATCAAAATGTTTCTCGAGGAGGCCCTTGGAAAACAAAGAAATGCAATGATGGATAACTTTGCCCAGATTCTTCAACGACTTCCCATTGGCGGTGCATTTGCATCTAGCAACTACTTTGGAGGCGCAACCCATTTTAAGGTACAAGTAAACTTCGACATTCCCATATTTGATGGCCAAATAAATGCAGACGCCGTAGATAGATGGTTGAATCTATTAGAAGGATATTTCTCGGTTCAAGACTTTTTTGACCAAGAAAATATTACTTTTTCACTACTCAAAGTCGCCCCCCATGTCAAGGACTGGTGGGAAACCTACTGTGAGAGAAAGGACGAGGAGGAACCCTCTCTGTTCTCAGCCGTACCCACTTGGAATTCATTCTGAGATGCCATAAAGGGAAAATATTATCCCGTGGGGAGCTATGAAGACAAGTACATACAATGGACTATGCTGCGGCAACAAAGAGATCAAGATGTGCATGAGTTGACGAATCTATTCCATACCCTACGCACCAAGTTGGGTATCAAAGATTCAGAGAAAAATTTGGTGCTAAAGTACTGTAGTTTTCTGCAAAAATATATTCAATAGGAAATGGAGTTCCTCGACATCTCATCGCTTGGTACGGCATACCGGTATGCTGCCAAAATTGAGCAAAAATTCCAACAGAAAAAACGAGACTTTGGATCTGCGAATCAGAAGCAAGCGAAAGGTGCCCCCAAACGCAGAACCAAGGACACAGCCAAGGTATGGAAACTCAAGAAAAATTTCCAAAGCCGCAATCAAAGAGAAACACTGTGAAGCTGAAGAAGGAAGCATGAAAGTGGTGCGAGTTCCATAAGAGCCCCACTCACAACATGAGTGAGTGTCGGTTCAAGCAGTCACTAGTGGCCGAGATAAAGGATTCCGAATCATATGCATACTCTGACGCTGAATTAGGACCCAAGAAGGGGAATGACAGAGGGAAGAATATTATCGATGCAGAGCCCAACGCCACCATTGCCACCATGAAATCCAAAAGGAAGAACCAGAAGATTCAGAGGAGGAGGAGCATCTTTTCCACTCCCAGATGTGGGTAAAGGGTTCCCCGCTACAGTTCATTATCAATAGTAGGAGCCAAAAGAACCTCATTTTAGTAGAGGTCGTGAAGTGGTTGGGATTTCTAACCACAGCACACCCGCAGTCGTACACCATCGGGTGGCTTCACCAAGGACGAGATCTCTGTGTCAGCCAATAGTGTCGCCTTCCCTACAACATCAAGCCCTTCACCGATGAGGTATTATGTGATATTGCTCCTCTTGATATTTGTGATGTATTATTAGGTCAACCATACTTATGGAAGTGACATGCTGTGAATGAGTCCCGGGCTCACGCTGTGATTATTATGTTGGGAAATAAGTTGTATAGGATACCAGAGGTACCACCACCCGCCGCTATCTCTTTGGTTACTGCAAAACAATGCAGTAAGCTCATTTCGAAAATCGAGAAATTTGTTTTCTTGATAATCTGCCCTCAGGGAAAGAAGAAGATCATGGCCACGACCTCTAGAAAGGGCCCATCCGCACGACAACAACAAATGGACAAGGTCGTGGAGGAGTACCAGGACATATTCACCTCACCCACAGGGATGCCTCTGCACTGTTAGGTCAAGCACCCCATCGATATGACCCCAGGAGTGCCACTGCCCAATGGACCAATCTATCAATGCTTTGTTTTGGAGAATGATGAAATAAAGAAACAAATTTAGGAGCTGCTACAAAAGGGTCACATCTGGCCAAGTTCATTTCCCTATTGGAGCCCGATTGTGTTGGTACAGAAGAAGGATGGGATTTGGAGACTCTATATTGACTATCGGGCGCTGAAAGGGATCATTGTCCAGAATAGGTACTCAATCCCATGGATTGATGACCTCCTAGACCAGCTTAAAGGGGAAATTTTTTTTAGCAAGATCGATTTAAATTTTGGGTATCACCAAGTACCGATTGAACCGATCGATGTGTGGAAGACTTCCTTCAAAGCCAAGGAGGGCCTTTTCGAATGGTTGGTCGTGCCTTCCGGGCTGACGAATGCTCCTCCAACCTTCATGAGAATGATGGACAACATCTTGCAGCCATTCACCAACTCATTTTTAGTAGTGTACTTGGATGACATCCTGATATTCAGCCAGACTTGGGAAGAGCACCTCCACCACATCCGACAGGTCCTCCAAACATTGCGGTAGCACAAGTTGTGGGCCATTTTGGACAAGTGCACTTTTGGCATGACCCAGGTTCAATATCTAGGATACATTATTGATGAGTATGGGGTACATGTGGATCCAACCAAGATCCAAGTCATTCAGGATTAGCCAGCCCCAACTACTCTAATAGAGCTTTGCAGTTTTCTCGGTCTTACTAATTTCTACCGCAGGTTCATGTTGGGCTTCTCTCATATCACTTGGCCCTTGAGTAAAGTCACCAAGGGAGGAGCAAAAGCAAAATTATTCTTGTTGAAAACTCAACAGAAGGAGTTTGCAGAATTGAAACATTGCCTTTGTTGTGCCCCAATGCTCACATTACCAGACTTGCAACAACCATTTGAGATCAAGATAGATGCCTCTGACTATGCTATTGGGGCAGTCCTTACTCAACAAGGGCATCCGGTGGAATATCACAGTGAGACACTGTCCGACACAGTCTACAAATATCCCACTTATGACAAAGAGATGTATTCCATTGTACATGCTTGCCGACAATGGAAGCATTACATTTTGTGGAAGGAATCGATCATCCACACATACCATCGACCCCTGCAGTTCATACAGACACAAGGGAAGTTAGAAAATGATCGCCATCAGAAGTGGTCCACATATCTACAACAGTTTCATTTGAATATCAAGTATAAGAAGGGAAGCACCAATAATGTTGCAAACTACCTCAGCCGACCACCGATTGTGGCAATAACCATCGTGCTCAAATCTTGTGGGCACGAGACCTTTGATTGGCCGCTTCTCTACAAGAGCGATCCAGAATTCAGCCACACATATAGGAATCTCTTTGAGGGAAACCAAGTTCCAAATTTTCACCTCTAGGATGCACTACTATGTCACGTGAGACACCTTTGTGTTCTTTCGAGGGAGCATGCCAAGATGATTTGGGAAGCGCACTACAATCGAGTTTCTAGGCATTTTGGGGTCGAGAAAATAGTGCTAGTACTGTAGAAGTATTTATATTATCCGAACCTTCGACAAGACGTCGGGAAGTACATCCGATCTTGCACTATCTGTGCCATTGCCAAACCGTCTATCAAGAAGAAAGGCCTCTATACTCCATTTCCTAACCCTAGTCGACCTTGGGAATCCATCTCCATGGATTACATGTTGGGCCTTCTTTCTACTAAGCATGGCAACAACTGTGTGTTTGTGGTCATTGACAGATTCTCAAATATGGCCACAATGGCAGCCTGCAAGAAGAATATCATAGCAGAATCCACTGTTAAACTCTTCTTTGAACGAGTGTGGGTAAATTTTGGGATCCCATAGTCTATAATCTCAGATCGGGACAACAGGTTCCTTAGTACATTCTGGTATAGCCTATGGTCAATGGTAGACACCAAGTTCACAAAGTCCATAGCTTTCCATCCCCAAATTGATGGCCAGACAGAGGTCGTCAACTGGATGATCGTACACATTTTGCACATGTACAACTCAAAGAAGCCACACACATGGGATGAGAGCCTCCCCTATGTACAATATAGCTATAACCGGTCCCTCCATAGCTCAACCAACCACAGCCCCTTTCAGGTGGGTTGGGGATTCCAACCACTATGTCCCATTGACATAGCCATGCCATTTGTAGCTACTCAGGCTGATTCAGCTCATGTCCAGTCTGATGTTTCCAAGGAGAACAACTTCATTGAGCGCATTCAACACATTTTCCAACAGGTTCATGACATATTGGACAAATCCAATGCTAAGTATAAGCAACGGCATGATCAGCATCGGGTGCAACACAACTTCTAGGTGGGTGATAAAGTGTGGCTACATTTGCAGAAGGAGCGCCTCGTTGGACCCCACCGCAAGATTTTCCCTCTCTGATATGTGCCATACACCATCACCAAGGCTGTCGAGGATAATGCCTTCGAGCTCAGTATTCCACCATTCCTTGGTCTGTACCCAGTGTTCAATGTGTACTGCCTTCGGCCCTACTTTCCACCTCTACTGGACACATCAGATGTGGAAGAACAACTCACACCAATAGAGTTAAGCCCCGACTGCATGGAACAAGCCACAACTGATCAGATTATGGACACACAGATCAAGAACGCCCGCCAGTAGAAGATCCAGCTATATCAATTTGTGAAAGAAGGCCAACTCCTTCACCAGGGAAAGTGGCTCACTAGAGACCAAGTTTGGCAGAAGTTTCCTCATCTCATGGAGGAACTCAATGCAATGGGGAACATTGCTTCCTAAGGGGGGAGGAATGATCCAGGAGGATATTGGTGGCCACCCACCTATTCCACTTGGACCCCCACCATTATTTCATTTAGTTTTCCAGTTTCCTTAATTGTAGCAAAATTTACTATTTTGGGCAGTTTTCGGGTCCTAAACTTCTAGACCCGTTTTGAGGCCCTAAACGACGTTTTTTCGCCATTGAATGGTCAGGAAAATATGAGTCCGTTTCAGACTGAATTTTGTTTATTTATGGATGCAGTCCTTCAATAGATATTTCTAACGATGTGTCATGCGCGCCAAACGGAGGTAGTATGCCAAAGTTACGACCCTAGTAAATTGATGTACAAAGTTACCCAACGGGGCCCACATTCTGGTGTTTCACCTCCTAGGGTTAGGTTTTTGGATGTGTAGGGTTTCCATTGTTTCTCAATAATATATATAGGCCTTTGAGCCTCATTGTAACACAGAGTTCAGAGGCATATAGCTGCCACATCTCTTCTCAGAGATAACCTACCAGCACTCTAGCTAGTTTATTTCCATTATGTATGTAAACAAGTTTCAGTTCTTTGATTAATGAAATGAAGTGTTATTTCCACTGCGTATTTGTTATTATAGTTATTTGTGTATTCTGTTGCGTTCCTGCATAAATTTGGATCAGGTCTTCAACAAATGACCCTTGAAAGATGCAGAGCTCACTATGACAAGCTGCAAAACAATCTTTCTAGTTTGGATCTCTCTCTAGAGAACAAACAAAGTATAGAGATAGTTTTTAAATCATTAAAAAAATTCATTGAGGTATATGAGGATATTGGACCAACAACATATGATTTTGTTGACTTGATGCAAAGAAGAAAGGCATAGGTGATGGGTCTAGACAAGTGGATTGTTGTGAAGGAGAGAGTGACCAGAGAACATGCCAACTCAATGTTTAACTTCAAAGAGGGCCTGAAGCGTAAAACATTGAAAGTGCAATATTTTAAGCACCTTGAACTTGCACATTATTTATATGATCGGTTCCTTGCAGCCTATGGTCGGTTTCCATGGAACGATGAGGTTCCTAATTATTTTTCTAGGTTCTTTTATGCCATTTAAAAAAAAATATGAAGCTAGACTATACTGATTCTCATTCTGAGTTTTATGGAGTTGGAAAGGGGAGGATATGCAATAAAAAAGGTGCTCTTAGATATCCCAGTAATCTTCGACCTCCACCTCAGATATCTCATCCACATAGGCTTGTGACATAGAAATCAGAGATGGAGCCCACATCACAAGCTGGGACAACTGCAAGGCATAATGTTGCCGAAGGTTTAACTTCGACATTTGTAGGAGTTGATGTTGGATTGAGTCGAGAGAGGGCTCGAGCCATTATTTGGAAAATTTTTGTTTACAAAACAAATGATGAGTTAGATCATATGGGCATTGAATATCTAAAGGCTTATGCCAAGGTTTGTTGTGATATAGCTTCAGATAGAATATCTAATGACATGTCAAGTATAGGAGAGGTTTGTGTACTTTCAATCTATTTGCCCTTTTTATTTATTTTGAATTGAACTTTTTGTTACATTATATCTATGTATGATATTATCCTTTTTTGATTGAAATAGTAATAAATACATTACGTAAATGTTTATTGGTTTCAGTTTTCTCGATTGTTAAATGAACATAATTTTATAGTCTCCACTAGTCAAAATGTTGGAAATGTAGAAGAGCATTTTGGAGAGGTATATTTATTACTTACATATTTATATTTATGTTTGAAAGATATTTTATCTTTTAAAAAAAAATTTAACTATGTATTTTATTGTTAATTTGACTTATCCATGCAGGTTTCTTTAGATTCGAACTTTTTAAATGATTTTCCATCTATTCCGAGCTAATGATTTTATTTTTTTTGTTTCAGTTTTAAGTTAATTAGTTAATCTTAGTTTTTTTTTCTTGCACTATGATTTACTTATTAACAAAATTTAAATTTTAAGGGAAGAGAACATATTGAAATTGGCGGTGAAGATATAGGTTCTGTGATGGATGTGGATATTGGCACCGAGGTAATTTTGTTCATTATTGAACTATTCTCTGATATATAATTTTACATAGTTTAAATAATTTTTGACATTTGTAAATTGCTTTTATATATGTTGAAGCTTGGGTCTCTTCGATCTTTTTGAGCCAAAGGGAAGACTCCACTGGAGAATAATGGTGGAATTGTAAGTTTAATATTTTAATTTTTTGAATTGAGTTTAAAATAGTTTAAATAATTTGTAAGATTCATAAATTGCTTTTATACATGTTGCAACTTGGGTCTCCTCCACCTTTTATAGGAAAAGGGAAGACTCCAGTGGATGATAGAGAATTTGAGGTAATTTTGTTAATAATTGAATTGTTCTTCGATATTATTTTAATATTTCAATGTTTTGATTTTAGTTTAAAATTGTTTAAATAATTTATGACATTCATAATCTATTTATATACATGTTGCAGGTTGTTATGAGTCCAAGGGAAGACCCTAGTGGAGGATAGCGGTGGACTTCCATTTAGAGAATTATTTATATATTTCTTTTTTTTGTTGATATATATTGTAGTTGTTTTGGACATCGAGGAGCTAAGTTTTTTTTGTTGATATATATATTGTAGTTGTTTTGGACTTCGAGGAGCTTTATTTTTGGATTATACATATGTACATTGAACTCACATGTTCATGATTGTTTTTTTGGATTATATACATGTACATTGACCTTACATATTGTTTTTTTTGGATTATATACATGTATATTGAGCTTACATATTATGAATGTATGTATTATTAAATTTATTTATGTTTGTAGATGTAAAATATTTTCAGTGTTGAGATGTTGAGAATGAATGTTAGGAAGTTTTGATAGGTGCAATCTAATGTTAAGAATGAATGTATGTATTATTAAATTTATGTATGTTTATAGATGTAAAATATTTTCAGTGTTGAGATGTTGAGAATGAATGTTAGGAAGTTTTGATAGCTTCAATCTAATATTGATAATGAATGTGGGGAATGTTAGGAAATGTTACGAATGTTAGAAAGTTTTGATAGGTGCAATCTAATGTTAATAATGAATGTATGTATTATTAAATTTATGTATGTTTGTAGATGTAAAATATTTTCAGTGTTGAGATGTTGAGAATGAATGTTAGGAAGTTTTGATAGGTGCAATCTAATGTTAAGAATGAATGTATGTATTATTAAATTTATGTATGTTTATAGATGTAAAATATTTTCAGTGTTGAGATGTTGAGAATGAATGTTAGGAAGTTTTGATAGCTTCAATCTAATATTGATAATGAATGTGGGGAATGTTAGGAAATGTTACGAATGTTAGAAAGTTTTGATAGGTGCAATCTAATGTTAATAATGAATGTATGTATTATTAAATTTATGTATGTTTGTAGATGTAAAATATTTTCAGTGTTGAGATGTTGAGAATGAATGTTAGGAAGTTTTGATAGGTGCAATTTAATGTTAAAAATGAATGTGGGGAATTTTAGGAAGTTTTGATAGGTGCAATATAATGTTAAGAATGAATGTACATGTATTATTAAATTTATGTATGTTTGTATATGTAAAATATTTTCAGTGTTGATATGTTGAGAATGAATGTTAGGAAGTTTTGATAGGTGCAATCTAATGTTAAGAATGAATGTGAGGAATGTTAGGAATGAATGTGGGGAATGCTAGGAAATGTTAGGAATGTTAGGAAGTTTTGATAGGTGCAATCTAATGTTAAGAATGAATGTATTATTAAATTTATGAACATGTATGTATTATTAAATTTATGTATGTTTGTAGATGTAAAATATTTTTAGTGTTGAAATGTTGATAATGAATGTTAGGAAGTTTTGATAGGTGCAATCTAATGTTAGGAATGAATGTGGGGAATGTTAGGAAATGTTATGAAGTTTTGATAGGTGCATTCTAAAATTCTTGAATTCAAGGGAACCCCAACATTGAAATATTGCACATTTAAATCATATTCCTAACTCACATCTTGTATTCATAATAAAAGCTTAGATCATGGTCATATACATAACTAGAATATTATCTCTCGTCATAGAATTTTAATTTATTACTTTCCATTGGAAATATGCCTCTGCCTCACATGGAATATTTTTTATTACTAAGGTAACATTAGCAAATTGATTCTAAATTCTAATGTTTTTCATTATTAAGGTAACATTACCAACTTGATCCTGAATTTTAATAAATTAAAGTTCAATCCATGACTTCTAAGGTAACATTAGCAACTTGATTATGAATTCTAATATTTTTTATTACTAAGGTAACATTATCAACTTGATTCTGAATTCTAATAAATTAAAGTTCAATCCATGACTTCTAAGGTAACATTAGCAACTTGATTCTAAATTCTAATATTTTTTATTACTAAGGTAACATTAGCAACTTGATTCTGAATTCTAATAAATTAAAGTTCAATTCTGAATTCTAATAAGGTAACATACTAAATGACGAAGTACACAATGATTCTGAATTCTAAAACATCAATCCATATTTGAGCACGATAGCCAATCTTAACATAAAACAAGAAATAATATAGTTAAAAACATCGCAATGGAATGCCATCCTCAATTATCTGTTCATGCTCATATTTGGACAGTTTCCATTTTCTACTTTTTAAGTTTTTCAATGAAAATTGTACCAATTTTATTCGAGATGCACATACTAAATGACTATACTGATAACATATAACATCAGGTTCATAATCATGAAAGTATACATAATTTTTAGTCATATGGGTCTGCTGCAAAAAATAACCTGTAAAAATGATAGATCCTCTCTCATATGTAAATCCGTTGTCATCATAGTCCTCCAATAACTTCATCTTTCCTTCAGTGCATCACATTAAATAATATTTTACATTTTCATCATTGTCTAAAGGTGCAATCACAACAAAAACATCTCCTGTGCAAATTACAATTGGCGTTAGAGTTTTTAAGTCAATTAAATTGACTATATACACATAAGGTGATGGACAACAATGAACAATCAACAAGATAATTACCTTCTCTGACAAGATCTGAAATTCTATCGCCATTAGATGATATTTCTATTTCTTCTGATTCTAATTCCTCTGCGCTTGCTAGTGGCATTTTCCCTTTTGGATTAATCTTTGTGTGTTTCCAATGTTTTAAGTAGTTGTTCGTTATGTTTTCACAAACTTCTGTAGATTCAACATTCTCAGTGCAAATATGACAAAAACAAGATTGCTTTCTACTGTCAAATGCAAAGACATTTTGGAAGGATTTTGTTTGAATAGAGTGAAGTTCTCTAGTCCCATGTATGGTTCTAGCCTCATATGGTATTGATCTATCCATATATTGCACGCCAACAAGCCAAAAAAATCTACAGAATAAATGATAAATCACAAATGACAACTTTTAATGTTAGTCTACATATACTTCAATGTTAGTACATACATTTTTTAAAATTGACAATTAATATAAATTAAAAAAATTGTGTACATACGAGTGCACATATTTTTATTGTTCATTACAATAATGGCTTAGATATGATTTACACCATTGGACAACCTCTGTAGTTGAATGGAATTGTCTAGAAGAATGGTTCATTTTCCATATTTGAAGTGCTCTTTTTACGCAAGCTCTGCACCATCATGTTCACCTTTTTCATGTTCAGTTTCAAAGAAATTCCAGTGATGTTTAATGTTCAGTGCTTTATGAAGTCAACATAACCAAAAAAATGACCGTGAAGATTTAAATTGTCCCGCACATCCATCCGACCATATCCAATGTTCATTGAATTTAAGTTCACGCCTTTTTAGTGAATCATAGAATTTTTTTTCAATACAATGTTGAACAAAATGTGTATCGTGTGTACCATCATCGCTGGTATAAAAGTGATATTCTTTAATCACATCTCGATTATCACACATGCTTTCAATGCCATCAACATCATGATGAGAATGTCTATTTAGAACATGGACAAATATAAAAACTTGGTCAGAATGATAGTATTAACTTTGAATCTCTTTATGTGCAGCAAATGTGTAGTTTTCTGCAAAATCAACCATAGACAAAATTGTTCCGGATGAAAAAATTTCATGAGAATGTTTGAATTAAAGGTTTTGTCATCATGCTCTATGTAAATGCTTGGTGTATTTATAAATTCCACTTTCAAATTTCTTGAGAAAAATTTTCACACATATTTTATCTTCTCTCAAATCAATTCTTTTGGAATGTGCATCACTAGAACTTGTAGAATAATTGTTGTATTCATATCTTCACCAATCAACGGTTACATTTGAAAGCAACTGATCATTATCGATAGGGTATTTATTGTGGAATAAAACCAGATTTCCACAACGATGACAATGTTTTCCATTGACACATTTCTTATTATAAAATACTTCATCGTGATTTCTCTCACATAGAGTTTGAGATATGAATTCACGTATTATGGGCGTAGGTGGTGAATTTTTCCAAAACATTTTACCAAATTCAAGAAACATGTGACCATAATATAATTGAAATTGCACATGATAACAACAACAACATGTGTCTCGTATAGTAATAGGTCTAACATACCATGGTTTTTGTTACAAAAATGTAGTGATTGACATATTAATTCCATGATGATCCTCCTTGAATTTATTGAACAATTGTACTTGTGTCATTTCCATTATATCTTTTGGACAGCTTTCATATACATTTCGTGATACTCTTTGTCGTATCACATCCCTTGAATTTGGTGAAACTCGAGCTTGTTCCAACCAATATTTTTGTACAATATCTTTAACACCTTCTCCCATTCTATCTTTGTAAGGTTCTCTACAAATAATTTCCCAACAAGCAAGTTCATCATTTTCATCTATTTTCATTCTGAATTTGCTATGTTTGTATAATGTATTTCTTGAGGTTCAATTGCTTGTGTTAGTTGTGTTGTCAAACGTTTTTGTCTAGTGCTATCTGAAACAATTATTGTCTGGATTGCTCTATGTGCAGCCCTCGTATATTTCTTTCTGTATTTTCCAATTTTTTTTTTTTGCATCACCTATATTTTCTATCACATTATGTTTCAGTTTCGACTCTTTTTTCTCCTTGTGAATACCCAATAATGATGTATCACCTTCTCACTTCTTGGACACCAATAAACATCTCAAAATTTGGGCTTGTCCTGCTATTAAACAATCCTTGAGAATATCATCATAATTTTTTGTAGCATGATATCGTGCAACATGTATGGGTATTTTTTCTCCATATTTGTCGCAATCAATGTCTTCCAACATTTCATCATCAATGGTGAAAGTACCTATACATCAAGTTAAATTTAATTTAACATATGTCCAAAAATACAATTCATTATAAAAAATGAATTTGGAAAATACATGATATATACTTACCAGGTCCAATTTCTGGATCTTGATTTTGATCTTCAATATTGAATTCATCGACATTAACATGTAAATCACTATTTACATCTTCAACAATGGTCTCTTCAACTTCCATTTTTTCTTCTTGTACCCGATTTTCAATTTCCATTTCATCAACAGTGTCATGTAAATCTGTTCTTATATCTTCAATTATCTCTTCCATTTCTGCAACCCTTTCTCTTTTGGATATTTTTATGAGTTTTTGTTTTTCCCTATTAGCATCGTCATCACGTTTACGATCACTTTTTTTTATGGTTTCTCTTATTTCCCATGATTGTTTAATCTCCTTTGGAAAACCCCCTTGGAAAAAATAAGAACACATTGTAAAGAAATAATCTTTGTAAAACCATTGGAAAAAATAAACCCCTTTGAAAAAATACTTAGAAAAAAACCTTCTTTGAAAAAACAACTTATAAAAATATTTTGGAAAAACAAAACTCCTTTGCAAAAATACCTTGCAAAAAAACTCTTTAGAAAAACCCATTGCAAAGAAATAACCTACTTTGCAAAATTACCTTGGAAAAAAAACTCTTTGAAAAATCCCCTTGCAAAGAAATAACTCTGCAAAAATACCTTAGAATACAATTTTTTTTGCAAAAGTGCGTTGGAAAAAAACTCTTTGAATGTACCTCTTAGAAAGAAATAAGAAAGAAAATATATTTTTTGCAAAAAAAACTCTTTGGAAAAACCCATTGCAAAGAAATAACCTACTTTGCAAAAATACCTTGGCAAAAAAACTCTATGAAAAAACCCCTTGCAAAGAAACAACTCCTTTGCAAAAATACTTTAGAACACAAAATGTTTGGGAAAAGTGCCCTGAAAAAACTCTTTGAATGTACCCCTTTGAAATAAATAAGAAGAAAAATACCTTGTAAAAAAACTCCTTTGGCAAAAGAAATCTCCTCTGAAACCCCCTTCAAAAATATTTTGATCAAATATATGCGAAATGAAAATGTGCGAAAGTAATGAGTCTATTTCATTTTATCTCTAAAAATTAGTATGTTTGTGATAATATTTTTAAATACTATGTATGAAACTAAAATAATTGTGTTGAAATAATTTGACTAGATCGTCTTCCTTTGTATTGGAGCACTCTATCGTTTTTGTCATTCCAAAGGTTTTGATGGTCACTTTGCATCATTCCAAGAAATGATATACCCTTATGATTATGATAATATTTTTAAATAATATGTGGAGTCTAAGAAAATATTTGTCGTGAAACAATTTCACTGTTGTCTTCCTTTGTCTTAGAACACTATCATTTTTATTATTCCCAAGGTTTTGATGGTCACTTTGCATGTTTGGCATAACAGAGTGATATACCCCAATAGAGTGTAATGATTTTTGACAATATTCCATTCATTAGTGTAAGGATTTTTTACAATATTCCATCCATCACTTAAGTTACCTGAAGTGATTTACCCTCTTATACCCATTAGTTATTTATCACGGACGAGTTATTACATCCCACAATTATAATTTCACTAAATACACGCCTCCTATATTTGCATATGTGTTTTGCATAGGTGATCTAAGACACTTCTAAATCCTCATTTTATAATTAATACAAGTTCATCAGTCACTCATTTTCCATTTGGTCCAAATCCTCATTTTATGATTAATACAAGTTCATCAATCACTCATTTTCCATGTGGTCCAAATCCTCATTTTATGAGTAGTACAAGTTCATCAATCACTCATTTTCCATGTGAGTTAATACTATATATTGTATCTTGAAAAGGACTTGGAGAGCATTTTTTTTTGACTTTTCTCATTGAAATTGATGGTGGAACATTTAATCTTGTAGTTCTCTAGGATATCCAATGCCAATATTACAATTCAAATTCATAGTAGCTAATACTATGAAACTCAAAGATGAAGTATCATGCCCACAATTGGTTACTAACTTCTAGTTGTTAAAAATATGGAAAAATTAAGGATATTGCACCACACGATCTTAGCTTCAAATTGGAAAACTCTTTATCTAGATTTGGTTCTTTAAAAATCATTAAGATTTGATGCATACACTTAGCTAATTAAGAACCAATACACGGTTAAATTAAACATGTCTCAATACATGTATATGTATATATGATTATTCGATAAGCATACCATTTATAATTGTCAATAAATTAAAATGTATTAAAAAAGAATTATAATCATATTCAAACTTCCAAAATGTGTGCTAAGTTGAACTAGCATAAATAATTTTGATCCAAAATATTTTGAGTTGAACTACTTAAAAATTGTTTAGATTCAAGTTGAATAAGTATCTAAGTTGTATTATCGTAAAGAAGACTTTTAGATGCAAGTTTATTTAAAATATCCTCTATAACTAATACTTTTTCATAGGTCATAAGAACATTATGTCACCTTATGAAAGTAATTATGTGTTTATTATAAAGAATCCATATTGAAAATAAATAATAATGTTTGTATTTTATATGCCATTTTTTATAATCACATCCTTTATAATTGTCAATAAATTAAAATGGATCAAGGAAAATTATAATCATATTCAAGCTTGTGTTAAGTTGAATTAGTATAATATAATTTTGTCCAACGTATTTTGAGTTTAATTACTAACAATGGTTTAGATTCTGATTGAAAAAGTATCTAAATTGCATTACCCTAAACAAAATTATGAGTTGCAAGTTTATCTTAAATATCCTCTATAACTAAGACCTTTTCATAGGTCAACAAAATTCTGTCACCTTAGTAAAGTAATCATGTGTTCTTCATAGAGAATCAATATAAAAAATAATTAATAATATTTATGTTGCATATGTGATTATTGATAAGCATACGAGGATTTTCTTTCAATAATCCTCAAATTTGCATTATAAATGTTCGGGTTTAAGATTGTAAAGATTTTCTCATATCAACATATTTCTTTAATATATGTTAGGATGCTTTAGCAATTTTACCATAGCCTGAGTGCCTATATGGACAGTGCTGAATCAAGGTACAATACTAACCCAAAAATAAATAATATGCCAAAGATTGAATTTCCATTTATTGGAAAAACGAAAAAATTGATGCATTAATTTAAAAATTAATGCATTTAAAAATTAATGGATTGATTCAATGGGCATGAGGGTCTAATATGCCAAAGAGCGAATTTCCATTTATTGGGAAAACAATAAAATTGATGGATTAATTTAAAAATTAATGCATTGATTCAATGAGCATGAGGGTCTCTTTAATGGGCTAAAGGGGAAGGCACATTTGAAGTCTCTGGTTCTTTATCATTAGATGAAAAGTATTAAGAATTTAATGAAAGTTTTTTTTTTTTTTTTATAATTTTTTTCTCATATTTATAGAGATCTAAATGTGGACGCTGATAGCCTCTCAAGAACGGAGTTGGGCCTTATGTATGAAATTTTTTGGTTCAGGCATTTCTTTTTTGGAAAACTTTGCACTGGTGGAAGTTTGGGCTGCTTCTAATTTTGGTTGCTTAAAAGCTGTTTTTGGATTTCTATTTCAGAATTTCTTGAAGCTGAAGGGAAATTCTAGTTCTTGCTCCTAGTTTTTGGACGTTGCTTTTTGTTATGTATAGTCATGAAGCTTTTACCTTTTTGTTGACTAATCTGTAATAGTTCCCCTTTTCTAGGTAAGTAGTGGAGATGTCATATAGATTTTTGTAATTGGGGACATCACTTTTATTAATAAAAAGTTGTTTTCTCTTGCTAAAAAAAGGGGGTCTTGTGCACTAAAATAACAATTTCAGTTGCACATAACTTGGACTCCAATCATATTTATTAAATTCTTTCTATGTTTGATTGAAATAGATTTGTTTCTTTGTATAATGCAATATAATAAAACACTACAATCTAATTTTTTATTTATTTATAAAATTTAAATTTAAGTATGATATGAGTTAAACTTAAATTTCTATAACATTTTACTAAAAAGACAAATGATATAATACAATTCTCTAATAATTATAAATAAAAATAACATAGTAAACTTTCTACCCGACCATTTGCATCCATCGGACGACCAGCAATGCGTGATGTGAAAGCTCATGCGAGACAGGTCGTCTGGTCGCGTAGAAAGGGTACTCCAAAAATAACTAATAAACACAACCAACTTTAACAATGAAAAGAAAGAATCATCTTTATGATCTAATATAAACGAAATCATCCTTATGATCTAATACAACTTATGATCTAATACAAGTCTCTTTTAACTATCATTAAAAATAATTAGTAAACAATGAAAGAGAGTAATCATCCTTACCAATATTTGTATTTGTATCAACTTCATCTACTTTCCTCTTCCCCATGTTCTTTTCACTGATATAATTAAGATGCATTTGATTAATATCGTTAACTAATATATATAGTTTTTTAATTATTAATCATTATGAGTCATTTAAGAATTCTTAATTTTATTTTATTGTATTTATGATAAATATAGACATTAATAAAATTTGTTAAAATTAAATATAAATAATATAAATATTTAATTTCAAAGTTTTGTTTTTTCTTAAATATTTCATTTATAACAAATCTCTTAGACAATTTTTCAAAAAAATTCTTTACAATAAATAATAAATAAAATATATAAAATATTAAAAAACTTTATAAAAAATTATATACAAATAAAAATTAATCTCAAGCCAAAAAATTAAAATAATTTGAGTCTTTTTTAAACTATTCATCACGATTACCAAAAACTTGGTATGGAAAACCTGGTAAGTAATTAAATATACATTATTTGTAAATATATAGAATCATTAATTAAATATAAATAATCAAAAAATCAAACTTCAAACACAGTTAGAGAGAATACTTGATAATAAGTTTGTATACTTTGAAGCCAAGATTCAATAATATAGACAACAAAATAATGTTAGAGAACAAGCTCTCGAAAATTGAGATTAGATTATAAGAATTGGAAAATTAAAGCCAAGAAAAAACAATTAACTCCATTATGTAGACAATATTAATATCAATAATTCTATTAAAGGAATACAAATATAAACTTATGCGTGATTCAAGCAGTTCACTACATGTTTGTGATGATCATTATGTGGATTTATCTAGATGTGGTTGGGGAGCATCTTAAATAATTTTTTTTTTTTTCTATATTCTAAAAACTTATTCAATTGCATAATTACTCAAGTTATTCTATTTTATTAATGTCCTAAACCATTTTAAAGAGATGCTTTATTTCATTTAGTTATGGTAATATTTTATTATTGTCATAGCCATCTTAAATATATGCTTTATTTAATTTGCTACAAATCACTATATACATCAATGAAATTGTTTATCACTAAACTTGTAGCTATCAATCACAATACTTTCATTTATTTTATGCTTGCATGGTTACATTTTTCTTTCTTGTAATTCGCCTCAATTTTATTTCCTTAGAAGTAGAATTGGATTTCTGAGTAGATTATGGCTAGCACGTTAGCATTGAATTTCTTAGTTACTTCTGAAGATATACATACACTTTGCATGATACATCGCAATCATACACACCCTAGGTTGATAATTAAAAACACTTGTAATCTATGTTCCTTGTTAGTAATAATAACGTGTATTGTGAACTTGTCATCTTGATTGAAAATTTGTTTAGTATTGAGTCATTCAAGCTATACAAGTATCACAATCTAATAAATTTTTGATGCTCTAATGAAGTGGAACAAGTCCAATCGAATGACTTGTATTCATGGGGTTCAAAACAATGCTATATATTATTTGATATTTGGTATCCCTATATCAACTAAATAATGACCATGAGCTCAACTTTGATCGTAGACATTTAACCCTAACTATAAACTTTGTCATGCACAAAATCCCTATAGAAAATAATTTTGATAACCAAAATCACTTAAACTTTGTCATGCACAAAATCCCTATAAAAAATAAGTTTGATAGCCAAAATCACTTGATCTTCAAAAGAAAAAATATGATTTGATTAACAAGGATGAATTAAATATCCTTTCAAATGAGGACAATATTGAAGACCTATATCATAGTTTTACAAAAACCTCCTCTACTTCCATTAACACGTTTTCTATCGAGGAGTCATGTAAAAAGGTAAATAGAAAAACTAACCTTTGGTATGATAAATATTTTAAGATTTCTAGAAAATACATTAGGGATGCTTATAATGAGTCCTTAAAATCTGACAAGATAAATAGCTACATATCCCTAATCAAAAGAAAGACAATTGCTATATAATCAAGCAACAAGATAATGTTTTGTAAGTCTTTAAGCTAGATCCTAAGAAATTATACATGAAAATCTCATTCATAAAAATAAATAATACAATATGATTCCCTTGAGGGAAGGCAATTCCTACCTTAATATTTACAAATCCCCTAACATCGTGGACAACATTCAAACCCTTTCTACACAGGACACATGTTTTTATTTAGAAGGAAAAGAGTTTGGGGTTGAGTGAATCACAAAATGGAAAGCTAAGGACATCAAATGCTACTACACATAAATATTAAAAAATTTAGGCCTTTTGATCTTTGGCATACACAATATCTTTAAGATCTTAATACACAAGATCTTCAATTTATCAATCAAGAAGGTTTCTTCTAAACCCTAGACTCAAAGCCTGCTGTTCATACTTTTAAAAGTGGGGATAAAATAAATCCCTATGACCATTATGATTACCACCCTTCATCCAAGTTATATGGAATTAATTTGGAAAAATAGATCAAAGTATGGATAGAAATTCATGAAGAAATAGATAAATGGAAAACCATATTTATGAGCTACCATTTAATTGTGGACCACCTTGTTATGCTTAGGATCATTGTGGAGGAGTGTCACAATAATACAACAAATATGCTACATTGCTTCATTGACTTTATAAAATCATTTGACATAGTGCTTAGAAATAAGCTTTAGAATATATTATAAGAGATAAAAGTTCATTTCAATTTGAGACCTACTTTTATAAGGTTGCATGAGAATGTTATTACCAATTTTAGAAACACTTAGGGATGATCATAAGAAAACTAATTGTAATATAGGAGTTAATAAAAAAGGTTGCCCCTTCTCCATAACCTTTTTTTGGAATACACAATGAAAATTTAGAGGGTTGTTTGGATGAAAAAGGATGTGTTGACATGACTATTTGGTATAGTGATCAACCTTATCCTTTATTCTTATAATGTTTCTCTTATGGCAAGGAGTCCCTATGATCTTCACAAGGAACTTAAAATTCTCAAGAATTTTCCCTCTACTATGGGAATGACTATTAACACTAACAAACCAAGGTTTATGATAATCAAATCTAGAAATATCACTCATGGTAATTTCTTGTATGACAACAACAACTTGGAGGAAGTGACTTCATATAAATATACAAAATCGGTCTTCATGACAAGCTTAATTGGAGTTATAGCATTAAGAAAAGGATAACTAGAGAGTGCTGAACTTATTATGGACTTCAAAACAATTGTAAATTAGCGTCCCTTTGGATTTGGTATAAGAAGAAGCTCTATGTTGAAACTCCTTCCACTCTTGTTATATTTATGGTTGTGAATTTTGGGGCTACAACATCTCTAGATAATTATGGAGGAAGAGAAAATCAGAAAGAGTTTTATAACATATAATCTCGAAATTAAAGGAATATACCCTATCCTATCCTTGTCAATAAAGTGAGCCATTCCCCCATCAAGAACATGACTATGAATAGGTACCTAATGCACAAAAATAACAAAATCAACATGGGAGAGAAGATGATTCCTATGATTGCTTCAAAACCTATCCAAAGTCACCAATTTCTCAAAAGAGGTTGGATTAGAGATGCCAAGTCTTGGATAAATAATTGGAGAATTAAGGAAGAGTTCACTTTGTATAATAATGATAATATTAAAATATTATTACATTTAAATTTAAGGAGAAAATGTGTTGTGATAAAAAAATAGAGGATAATGTAGAAAATTAAGATGTACTATAAAGACGTGATCAACCATATTCTAAAAGATAAAAAATAATTAACTCTATTTTAATTAACACCAAGAAGAAAATCAACATTAACAACAAACTCTCATGAGATCAATAGTGAAATAGTGTGTTGGACAATTCCTAAAACATAGGGGGATGAAATAATTTATCATCTTTATAGCATCAAGAGGATTCAAATTTGGAAATATTTTCTCTTATAATTGTTGAAATTCTTGTTTATAATGGGAGGGGGGTGAATTAGTATAAAGCACAAATTGTATGATTTTTTTCTTCAAAAAAACTGTGTACCAATTTATGTTTCAATCAAAAGAATAAGAGACACCAATGCACAAATGATTTATATAGTAAATCTATAATAAATATAAAAAATTTGTTTACAACAGGAGACACCAATATCCAAAAATTTGAGCACCAACTCACTCAGGAACGAACTTGATTGGGACACCAACCCCACATGCAAGAACCAACTTGTTGATTATAGGCTCCAAGTTGTAAGGACTTAAATTTCCTACGAAAGCACCAACTTTCTAATTTCAGGCACCAAATTGAATGGATATCAATCCTATTGCGTAAGCACCCACCTGCAGTAGTCATTCACCAACATGATTGAAGATTGTAATATCCTCTTCTTCTTATTTAGAATCAATTGAATGAAAGCACCAACTCCCTTTTTGTATTCTCTATAACCAAATGGAAAGAAGCTACAAATTCCTATTACGACGCCTTCCCACCACCCTTAAATAAACATGGTTGTAAGAAAAACTGCACCTCTAGTGATATGCGGTCTATGCCTTATTTGATACGTGATGTACATCCTCTCTAATCTGTTTCGACATATTCTAAGGTTTGTCATATCCATACTTTCCACCTTATGTGATCTGGGATCTTATTTTATCTGCGATCTCCAACTTCACGAATTTGTCTTTTTCAATATAAATGATTTTCACTTCTGCGAACCGCAACTTCTATGCCATTTCAACATATGTGATTGGATATGGTATAATGCAAAAATTGTTCTCACTCCAATTGCATGTTACTTGCGCAATCAAATCTGCACATTAGCTTCACATTTAGATTTGCACAAACATTCTAGTATGAAGAGTATCCTCATCTTCTAAGCCCAAAAATATTTATCCTCACTCTTATTTAGGCCTCCATACTTGGGTGTATGGATACTTAAAATGGAAATATCATCTCCTCTATTTATATCAGTGCTGGATTACCTTGTGGGTTAATTTTTTTATCACACAATGCCGACTAACATTAGTGACAACTTTAAAGGCTGACATATATAAATAATAATTTTGTGGGTTTAACACAAATATTTGACATCAATGACAACTTTATTCTAATAATACCCCCTTTGTCATTGATATCAACCAAAACTGAGCTCCCCTAGAACATGGGATCTCAAAATAAATCTATACTTCCCCTATCATTAAATTTTATGCAAATCTCCCCCCCTTTGAAATCAATGGAAAGAGGGTGTTTTTGCACAAAATATTCTCCCCTTGTCTTTATGCTTCATGATATCATGTATTAAGGAGTAACATTTTATGCTAGTATTTGCAGTTGGACAATTGCTGTGAACTTCTGTAGGGTTTCTTTTGTAGCTGCAACCTTTTCCTTCATTTCACCTTCTTTAGCCAATATTCCTAATTCCACCTACTCAATGAGAAATGACTTCAGATTTTCTGAATATTCATCAACTGCTTGATTGACTTCCCCTTGTAATTGCAGAAATAGCATGGGGGATTCACCTTTTGAGCAATATCTTATCACATTCATTCATAAAGGGGGATTTTTGATTGTGAAAAATAAGGTCAATATATTGTAGGTATTGGGGGGGCAGGGCATAGGTTATGGGGTATTTATAGGTATTGGGGGGTCTAAAAAGGTGTTTCTAGTAAAACTATGGAATGTATTTTAAAAATAAGGTTTTTTAATTGGAAATATGTATTGGGAGGAGGGATCAACAAAAGGATTTTTGTAAGTAATTATCAATATCTAGTGAAATTAGGGGTATTCTTTAATATCCCATGAATAAAGGTGATATGACATGGTTTCACTAAGTGAAGACCCCGTGGGAAATAATTCCATGATTTTAATGGCTTCTTCCTGCAATGGTTCAATTTTGTTAGCTATATTTTTTCGTTCCTCCCTAATTATACTTACTTCCTGTTATTCTTTTCTAAATTCTCCCATTTTGTCCATCTTCTCAATAGCTGACATGATAATCAATCTATCATGTATATTTTGTTTTAATTCTTACGCAATCCATATAATTTGATCCATTTCCTTCAACTATTCATCAACAACCAACTTTCCCCACAATTTATCACTTTCTTCATGTAGCTTTTCACATTTTAATTCCAAGGCCTTAATGTTGCATATTGCAATATTCATTCTTTCTAAATTCTTTTTGCATTCTACTTTGACCTATGGAGGTGTCCCTGAGTGTTGTCTTGTTAGAATGTATTCAATTTGTGCAAGCATACCTTGAATGTTCTCGCTAATTTTTAGCACCTTTTCTTCTGGGGAAGTATCCTTTTTTACTTGGAGTTCTGGGAGGCCACTACATATTTCATCAACATCTCTTTGAAGTTTTGAGCCTTTTTGCTATATCTATTCCTCTTTTTTCTTAGCTTGTCTCTTTCTGCAACTGCTTCTTTAGCATTCTTTTCTTGATCTAAGGTGTTTTATGTAGTCTTTTCTTTATCTATTTCAAACTTTCGACACTCATCTTATAATGTCTCAATTTCTTCAAGGATTTTGTACCAATCTGTTGTGACAAATTCATGTCACCACCTAATATCTTATGCAATCGACGTATGGAAGATATGTAGCTCATCCATGGGTACTTGTGACAAAAATATTTCTATTTGACTTTTTGACCCTTACATCTCTTGGGATGGAAGTAATAGTGTTGCAATTGAAATATTCATTTTTTTTCAATGGTTCTACTGCATGTTCATCTTTGTGACATTAGGTGTCTGTGTACTACATATGTGTGCTTCTGAGGGTGTTTCCACACTACTCTGTCCTTCCTCCATTTTAATCATCTCAATTAACTTCTTCATGCTGGTATATTCTTCTCCAATCCTTATGATAATTTCTTCTTCCTTTATATCAAGATATTCAAATTATTCCTTAGTAACCACTTTCTTCATTACCTCCTCAATGGCATTTTTAATCTCCCATCCAATTTTCTCCATATCATCCTCTGTTAGTGTCTCAATGAGACTAGATTTGGAGGAATTTCTATTTTTCTTAGATGACTCATCAAGTTGAGTCTTTCATGATCATTTCTTAATTTGTGCAAATGATTTTGCATCCTTAGTAGGATTATTTGCACCTTTGGTCCCCTTCTCTATATCTGGTGGGCTATCAAACTATTCTTTTTGTACAACCTCTTCTTCCTCTATTACCGATACTCTCCATGTTGGATCCCAGTCGTTTATGATCTATGTGAGAAATTTCTAGAGAAAAAGAGCATGGCTTTACACTACTACTTGTGAGGATCCCCTCTAGCCTATATACATGTGTGATGCATCCCTATTTTGAATTTGGAAACTCCCTTATATGATTCAACCAACTATGGTTGTATAAAGGGTGTATTATCTAAAATAATCCTAATTTCCTCATTGTACAACAAGAAATTAATATTGTTATATATCTATCTAAGCTTATTACTAGTAAACCATAATGTGTGTAACTTTTTGCCAGGAACAGTTTCCTGTTTCTATCAAAGAATTGAATGCCTTTGGGTTCCTTCCACCATACTAGTGAAGTACATATTAATAACCAGGTATAGTGAAAACTTGTACCATTTTCTTGCGCTTCAAGAAAGTCATCCAGAAATTCATTCAACAGAAATGTTGACCAATTCATCTGTACTCCCTCCATGTAGTATGTTGCAAAAACAATGATTGCAGTAAAGACTTGATACCGACGAATATTTTGAAACAAATTGCAGGCCAGAATGTGAACCACAAACCTCACATATTCGTTATTTATACGTGCCACTTAAAACCCTCTGCCACCTCTAAGGGTTCCAAACTTCCAAGTTATCTTCTTTCCAAGGGGTTTCTCCTAACTCTTATGTAAAAGAGGACTAACATATTCTCATGTGGTTGGTTGTCTCGTGATTTTCTCTATTATCTTAGCATTTATAGGTATGGGTTTATTCAACCACATAAACCCACCATGCACTCGCGATAGAGGCATCTTTGGACACATCTTGACTTGTGGGGTCCTACTAGGTCCTACCAAAATGCACAACTTCCAGTAGGTTTAAAATTCATGATTTCATCAACCCATTTCCCATGTCTGAAGATCTAGTAGAACTAGTGTATTAGGGTCTGAAATAAACTTACTTTCCATGTAGTCTTTGTTGATTAGTTTCAGAAACTTTCCTTCATCAGTAATTTCATGGTACGCAAACTAAAATTTGTAAAGTTTTTCGAGTAAACCTTGGTCAACAAGCACCCATTCTAGAACTTTTTGTGTTGGGACATCTATTTCTTGTACTTCTGGTAAGGTGGTACATATACTGAAGTAATTTTTTTTGTTGGAATATAATATCTAGGAAATTTTATTGGTTTTGATGATGATGTTCCTGGTTTATGTGCCATCTCTTCTTGCTTATCTACTATGGGATTTTTCAGTCTGCATTGTCTTCTTGGTTCCATAGCGCCTTTCCAGCTAGAACTCACCTCTTCAATTGTTAATACTTGAAGAGAAGTTTTGAGAAGTTTTAGACCCATTACTTAGATATGATATTGGCACCATTGGAATCTTCATTTTACTCTTGTCTATATATAATTGGAAATGCATTTTTTTATATATAATGATTATACTTGTTCAATTTCACTTCCCTTTGATCATGATATAGTAACAATGTATGCCATAATTACACACTTAAATGCATGAATTTTGAAAATTGATATTGATGCTAGTAGAATTTGATATTTACACTAATGGAACATGCTATTAACAGTAATAGATTCTATATTCTAGGATATAAGTTGATATTTAATAAATTTGGTGTTAGAAGACTTATAATATTCAAACCAATCATACCACCTAAAAATTTATTATGGGCAATGAAATATTAATCAATGAAATACATGCATATATACCTACATAATTATTTAAGCATCTAGGCAGTTAAGTATAATTTAACATAGTTTCTTTCCACTCTAATCATCCATCACATCGCTTAAATATTGTATGGATATCCATGGCCCAATGAAGATAATTTCTAGGTAATGGAAGTGGGAATATATAACCCATAGAAGATAGAAACTCACTCCAATGCATGTTTTTTAAAGTGACAAAATTAGAACAACTTCTTTGCAACTTCAATGCCTGGACACAAAATATAAAGTTTGTGTAAGGGATTCATTGGTGAGTATATTGCAAATACTGCATACTCATAAAATAATGAATGATGCAAAGGATTTACTATGTTTAATCAACATAATTTATAGGCTCTAGCATAGTAAAGTAATAACTTGTCTATATGAACATCAATGATGGATTTTCAAAACATCTTCTTTTGACCATTATTATGGGCATACATTGTAAATCCCTTTCATGTTTTCTACTTCCAATATTTCCTCTATGTCTAAGGGGTTTACAAATCAAGTTTAATGTAGAGAGATTAAAGATGTAGAACCTCAAGTTTGTCCAAAATTTTCTAGCTATGTAGGCTAGTAATAATCTAGTTTTCAACTTAAATCACATGCCCCAACCTCTAATTTATGGAACAAAGATATCCCTAATGACATTTATAGTTTTACAAGATTAGAGAGCAAAAAACTATGCAATATTTTGTGTTATATCTTTAATACAAGATAGTAGGAGACCACTATAATGAATTGTTCTCAAAACAAATATCATCCTTAAGTGATTTCTAGCCTAGAAATTCCCTTAAGAAAATATAATTTCTCATGACCACTTGACTAATAATCCTTACCATTTAGGCCACGAGTCAGCTAATTAATTTCAAAGTACATAGGATTTGAAAACCTCCCCACCTCCCCAAAGTCTAGGGATGCAATATAACTCGTAAGGGCTGATGCACAATCATGGACTCCTTTAAGGACACTTTAGATGCCACATAATACTGAAATAAACGGAAAACTCTGATTTTAGGTGACAATTAGGG
>LPNX011224927.1:0-52232 GCA_001517045.1 Pseudotsuga menziesii
AAATCCAAAATCATAAATCAATGGATTCTCAGCCGATTTGATTGAAATCAGTCAAATCTGAAGCAGATTGACTGGATCTGACAAATCCTTGACTGAAGGAGGCGATCAAATCAGATTCAGAGTTGATCTTGAGCATCCTTTATGAGGAATTTCTCCCTCCCTCTCTCCTCAACACATTTTTGGCTCAACTGGATGATTTTTGGTGGATTGTTTAGTCAACAGGTTGAGGTGTCAGTCAGATCAGCCCCCCGATTGACAGTTGCACTCAGTGAGACTCAGATCTGGCTCAGCTAGACACAGATCAGGCATTGATGGACTCTCCATCAGTTGATTTCACTTGATTCCATGAGTAATTGCGCCCCCCCTGGGCTAGATGGCCTGCAAATTTTATATATCTAGGAACAACCTCCTCTTCCAAGCTAGTTAGAACTGGATTGAGGTGCTATTGCTCTTGTACTGTATTGTTTTTTCATTCTGGAATAAAGAAGCTTTGGAGGCAAGATCTATGGTGTAATTATCTTCATGTGTGGATGTTGATTTTCAAATGCTTATGAGGTATAATTTGCTTTTGTTTATGATTGCTTTGCTGGTTAATTGTTGGCCTTGAAGGAGAGAGCTCCCTCTTGTTAGGGTAAGAGTTTATTCTAGTTTGATTTATGCTCTTACTGCTGCTTGTTCTATATCTATTGGATTTGTATGTATTTTAAGTTTAATTGCATGCTTTCCAATCATCTCTTTTGGCAGCACCTATGTTTTAACCATCTGTTTGTGCAAGGGTTTTCAAGTTGCAGGTGATCTCATTGGTAGAAGAGGTTGAGCTGGTTTGAATATTCCTCATATTCAGTATCATATGAATGATATATTCCCTCGGTGTTCCACCAAAGCAGAATCCAAAGCCCAACATTCCCAGGCTTCAAACACTCTTTCTCTCTCTTCCTCCTTTAAAAATTATTAAACTTTCCTCAAACTGTTACTTTAAGGTTTCTTTTTAAATCTGATCTATCTCATCAAGAAAAACATACATAGATCTAATTAACAAGATCCCTTCAAATTTCTAGATCTTAGTTTCATTGTGCACATAAAGTTCAAATTCAAGAGATCTAGCTAAATTGCCTTAGTTTCGCAAGTAGTTTATTGAAAAATTCATAGCTTGCTGTTAAGGTAGTTTCATTTGCTGTTCAATAATTTCAATATTCTGCAATCAGTGATTTTAATTGGCTGCACAAACAGCAATCCAATATCCCAAGGAAAGCTTGCTTTCCTTGGTTCCTTTTTCATCGGTTTAGCTAGTTTAATTTCATTAAATTTTTGAGATAAAGTAGGCTGACCCAAAGGCACTCTTAAAGTGATTTGGGTCATTTTTTATTCTAATTCGCTCACTATAATTTAGCAGATCTGACAGAGAATAAAGGAAGCTGCTGTCCAAAGTGGCTTTTGGAGCGCTCAAATCCCCCCAGGGGTCTCTCTTTTGTCACATAATTTGTAATTTTTTTCCATAAACTGTAATATCTTGGTTTCAGCCTGTATAAGGACCAAGAAAACTCTTTTTTATCAGTGCTTTGATGTTTTAACCTCTGTAATAAAATCATCCTTTGAATAGGCTCTTTCGAGCCCATTCCCCATCCCCCCTGGGGGGATTCGCGTCGGTGCCATTTTCGTCGTTTTCTGCTTATTTCCTTTTACTAGAATTGATCTGATTTGTAGGGTAGTATATTTGATCTTGTTTTTAATTCCATATTCCATATCTTACTTTCAAAAGTAATCATAATACTTACCCCACGATTTCCCCAGTGACCCGAAAGGGGAAAGAGATTCCTGGTAGGATTAATCAGAAAACCATATTTGTGTAGTTGTTTTATTTTTTCTATCATTTGTTTATCAACAGCTTTAAAATTAACCCCTCCTCAATTCCCCGATTGAGATCCACTTGGATCGAAAGAGGTCCTTGGAGGCTTTTCTTTTAAACAATAACACATCTCTTAATAACTTATTAAAATTTACAAGACTCCAGTGTGTATGCTCTACACTTGGCTGCGGTTCATCCGATCAATCAAGCTATATCAAAAGCACTTGGGTGACTAGCATAATTAGGACTCACCCTCCCCAATTAACAAACCATCAGGTGAAAATCCAACACCTCGATCAAACCTTTACAGTGGCAAAATACCCAAAGGAATTGGGAACCTACTGAAAAGTGACCTCGGGGCGCCGATCTTTGTCACACCCTAATGGGTGCATTATGAACATAGCCCCAGAGACTCCATTTCAGCCCACATATTCCTTGCGGGTAGCCGTATAGGTTTTGTTTTGGACATACTCCAAGTACTCTCGGGTATATCTGGAGTCCCCCTTTTAGCGTAATTTAATCAATTCATACTTCAATTTTAACTTAAAACATACCAAGATGCAATCGCAAAACATTCACTCCAAGCACATGCAAGCACATTGATCTCTTTGATTTGACTCCATTTTTAAGGCACTGGTCTTTTTTGCTTCATATATATATTGTGTATCAACTTTGTGCTTTCGTGTGTATCTTCGTATCTTGTCATCTTGATTGTTTATAGTTAAAGTATTCAAACTCCTAAATAACTGATTCATTTTAACATCACCACACTAAGAAATCATCCTTAGTAACTTAATAGGGTCTACCCCCCTTGGATTCGTTAGGAGTTGAGCCTAAACGGAGGAGTCAAGAACAAGGTGACAGCCTTGAATCGAGACTTTCCCCCAAGGACACACCGAGTGGCTTGAATATTTCTGCCACGTGATCCAGGTGTGTGAAAAGGCGGCAATAGACTCAAAACTAGATGCAATACTAGGTCCAAAACTAAACGCAACAGTAGATGCAAAAGTGGACTCCTAACTAGACGTAAAATTGGACATTAAATTGAGCACAAAATATGGTGTATCGATGGACATAAAACTAGGTGTAACACCAGGTGCAAAGATGGAAGGAACACTTGGCGCAAACAAAAACTTAAAATGAGACACAATATTGGATGCAAGATGGGACAAAACATTGAATGTAAAACTAGACGTAATATTGAATGCAAGATGGGATGCAACATTGGACACAAAACTAGATGCAATATTAGATACAAACATGGCTGCAAAACTAGGCACAACATTAGGTGAAACACTGGGTGCAACATTGGGCTCAAACATAGATGCAAAAAAAGACATCAACCGGGATGCAACACTAGGTACAAACCTAGATGCAAAATACGACGTAAAACAAGATGAAACATTAGGCCCAAACATGGATACAAAAAAGACGTAAAACAAGATACAAAATTAGATGCAAATGGGGATGCAACATTACAAGTAAAATTGGATGCAAAACTAGACGTAACATTGGGCCGAAAATTGGATGCAATCCTAGATGCAACGTTAGATGCAGAATTGGACACATAATTTTATGCAAAACATGGTGCAAAATTGGGTGCAAGACTCGATGAAAAACTAGGAGCAATATAAGACGCAAAATTGGATGCAAAACTGAGCATGAAACTGGGTGCAAACAAGGGTGTAACAAAGGACGCAAAAAAAGATGCAATAGAAGTTGCAAAATTGGGCAGAAATAAAGGCGTAACAAAAGATGCAAAAAATTGGGCGTAAAAATGGACGCAAAAATGGATGTTAAAAAGGATGGAAAAAAAGATGCAATAGATGGCGTTTTACGAAAATGTACAATAGAACCAAGTTTAGTGCCAGATTGTTCACAGAATTGGGAAAAAATTACACTAAAATCCGGCGCTAAATTTGACGCTAAATCCAGTTTTTGTTGTAGTGTTTCAAAGTGTAAACCAAACTATGTGCAATCTTGTAAATTCATGCAGGCTTACCTCACAAGCTGGAGGTCGCCTCCATGGCCATACCCCTGCACAGAGCCAAAATGACGAAACCCCAAATGACAGTGCAATGCACATCCATCGTGAGCCAAGCCTAAGGGGGAAGGCTGTCACACTTTCCAACAAGCATTAAATGCACTAGGCTGGAGTCCATTAATGAAACATCAAACCCTTTTCCATGGTCGCGACTTGTTACAAAGTATCGTTTCATGCCATCCTTCATACCAACGCTTAAACCCTGGAGCGTATGGCTTATACCATATAACATGTCACCCCAAACTCTAATGTCAATGTTAAGATATTACAAAGCTCACACTATGATAGTATTACCATAATACTTTGTCATAGGTTGCGCTAGTCCAAAGTCTAATACCCTTTCTTAGGAACGCAGATAAGGTTTAGTCCATAGGTTTAGAGCTTAGGGTTTAGTACCAGAGTATCAAGGTGTTTAGGCATAAAGCGCCATGGCATACAAATTATGCCATGATAATCTCTCAGACTATCAAATCCAAATCTCTGCTCTCAAACCATTAATAACCTACCAATAAAAGAACATAAGAAATGTTAAAGAGTATATTAAAAATATACATTGCACGAAAACAATATTTAACGACATCTAAAATGACAAATTTAAAACCATAATGAAGAATAATCAATGTACAGTAAATTTAGCCATAATATCCAAATTGACGATAACTACACTTACCAAGTTTTAAAACCAAGTCGATAGGCAATGTAATAACTAGCAGTAGGTTATCGACGACCAAGGTTGTCAACACACTTTACATCCAATCTCATCGCAAGTAATGAACATCGTAAGCAAAAGAGAGAGGTGCCTTAGTTCGATTGAACTAAGTAAGCCTACGTAACCAAGTAATATCTTACCTCTCAGATCGTCATGGGAGAACTAGTCCCGCCACTCCACCACTTTATTCCCATCAACAAAGTTAAGTTAGTTTATACTTAATAAACATAGTACACATGTGTAGAAGTAAAACAATGAACTATACAATTCATTAATTCACTAACAATAATAACTAAGATGTACAAATAGTTTAAATAATAGAATTAAGACATAAGAGGTAAATGAACTAATAATCACATAATGGATAAGAGATTAACAAGACAGTATGAGCAGTTTATGAAGAGATCGAAAGTTTAAGTAGCGCAGTTTATTCCAGATGAGTAATAATGATTCCCTTCGGGTATTTTTTACTAACCTATAATTTATTTTTAATTTTTAATTTTTTGGGACATTACTAGTGGTATCAGAGCCCAGTTTCAATATTGAGAGACTTATGAATGCACCAAGCATTCACACAGAGAAAATAAAGTATGATAAGTAAATTTTTTTAGTAATAGAAATTTTGCTGCTATTAAATTTTTTTGTGTTACATGAAAATTTTTACAGCGTTGTTTAGTTTATAAACACTGAGGAAGAAAATAGCCGGCAGGAAGAAATGACCACTCACACTCTGGAAGTGAACTTGGTGGTCGAGCTAAACTCTGATGTGCTGAAAACGTTGTACAATGTTCAAGCTGAACTGAAGAGTTTCAGAGAAGACAGTCTAAATGAAAGAAAGGAACAACAAGCTATAAATGAAGCATTATTGTGTAACATGACACGAGGGATCTGGTAAGTTAAACCTACCATGAGTGGGCCAGCATCCCAAGAGACGTAGAAAAATAAAGTACACCTGAAGCAACTAAAGGAGATCATCATAGTTCTGCTAGTGATGACTCACTTTCTCCATGGAGAAAAAAGCAAAGAAGTGATGGAAGTCTTCAAGGGGAGTTTCAAAAAATAAGAGCCCCGACCTATGAAGGTGAAGTAAATACAGGAGAAAAGGCTGAATATTGGTTGCTGGGAATGAGTAAGTATTTCCAGGTTCATAACTATTCAAGTGTGATGCAAGCTAGGCTTGCCATCTACAACATGAATTGTAAGGCAGCAAGATGGTGGCGAGATTTAAAACACACCAAGAAAGATGATTTGCGAGATATAAGCTGGGAAAACTTTTGAAAGATTTTCGAAGAAAAATACATGTCAGAAAGGTTCTTTGACTGCAAGGTAAAAGAGTTCCATGAACTGCGCATGGGGTCCATGACTATGGACGCATTTATAAACAGATTTATAGATCTGCTGCATTATGTACCATATATCAAAGAAGAGAAGGTGAAGATCTAGCAGCTCCTAGGATGTCTTACTCCCAGTTTTGTGGACAGAATTGAATTCAACATGCGAAAGACACTAGATACTGCACTACACAAGGCCCGTCTCTGCTATGAGCATGTGCAGTTATGGCAAGAAAACCAAAACCGAAACCGAGAAAAGCATAGAAAATTTTCTGATAACCGCAAGACTAGGTCAAACCTGCAGCCTTATAGAAAGAAAAATAACAGCTTTCAAGAGAACAAGAACTTCCACAAAACTGGTACGAAGCCTTATGTACCAGCTCCTAATGGGAATAAGCAAGTGGCGAGTGGAGCCAATGCTACCCCTTTAGTGATAAAGTGCTGGAAGTGCAATGAGCTGCATTACACCTGATATTGTAAGAACAAGAATAATGAGTCTTGCATAACCTGCAAGAAGAACCTACCATTGAGGATATAGCGAGAACCCAACGAATCTATGCAGCATTAGATGGTTGACAGGAGGACCATCAAGATACAATGGTTGAGATCGAAGGTAAGATCTTAAACACCTATGTTTCAATACTTATTGATCCTAGTGCTTGCCGGAGCTATGTTGCACCTAATATTGTTGATTTATGTAAATTAGGCAAAGTAAAGCATGATAAACCTTGGCTAGTATAGTTAGCCACCGGTACGAAATGAAAGGTTTCAGAAATTGTTAAAGAATGTGAAGTAAACTTGAATGGTTTCCTTACTAAGGTAAACCTAAACATCCTACCTTTATAATCGTATGATATTCTTATCGGCATGGACTGGTTGGAACAACACCATCTCATGCTTGATTGTCTACACAAGTCTATCTTGTGTACTGATAGCTAAGGGAACCAAGTGAATGTTCAAGGCATCCCAAAAAAAGTTTCTGTAAGACAAATATCTACCTTGCAAGAAAAAAAGTGTGTTAGGAAGGGCTGCAAGTTGGTTTTTGTGAACATCCAAGACATAGAGTCGGATAGAGAACAACACATAGAATACTTCCTCGTTCTTGAATATTTCAAGGACATATTTCTCGAGGAAATCCCCAAATTTCCTCCAAAATGAGACCTAGAATTTTCCATCGAACTGACCCCAGGATCAATTCCGGCCTCCAAAGTCCCTTATCGAATGAGTGCACCAGAATTGGTGGAACTCAAACTGCAGTTGCAGGAGCTGATAGAGAAAGGGTATATTCAACCCACGGTGTCCCCTTGGGGAGCACCAATTTTGTGCATTGATTACCGTCAATTGAACAAAATGACTATAAAGAACTGTTACCCGCTCCCTAGGATCAATGATTTGTTAGACCAGGTAGGAGGAGCCAACATCTTTTCAAAGATTGACCTGCAATCCGGGCACCATCAAGTACGGATCCGAGATGAAGATATTCCCAAGATTGCTTTTCGTACGAGGTACGGGAACTATGAGTTTGTAGTAATGCCATTCGAGTTGACCAATGCACCCACAAACTTTATGTGTATGATGAACAACATACTCAGTAAATATTTGGATAAGTTTGTACTAGTCTTTATTGACCACATTCTGGTTTATTCCAAGAATAAAGAGGAACACGAAGAACACCTTCGCATAGTACTTCGGGTGTTGAGAGAACACCATCTCTACGCTAAGTTTAGTAAATGTGATTTTTACCAACCACAAATACAGTACCGAGGTCACATCATATCAGAGGTAGGAATAGTTGATAATAGCTAATTAAATACAGTACCTAGGGTTAATATTATCTAGAGGCTTATCTTTAAAAACTGTGTTAGTACTGTTTTGAACATAGCGGTTATAATTTTCCAGAAAGTAGAAAAGAAACTTGTATTTTACTGATGCTAGGTATACTGTTGATTTCTTTTGTCAAGTAGGGGAAAGTTTCTTAGGGATGATCGGGAATTACTTAGCTTAAAGCTAACACAGTGGGACTAATGGTTCTTTACAGGTTTCAATAGGTAAGCGTAAGTTCCAGTAAAAACAATATTTATATTCAAGTCAAGAAGATACTTCTCTAGCATGATTATGATGCTAGATTTAGAATGTTTAAAAGCATCCTATCTCCATAAGAGGTAATGTTGATCTTGATTATGTCGTAAAACTCCATATGGATGTTAAAACAAAATTACATATGCATGGGTTAAAATTGCATAGTCAAATACTATCAAAATGACATCAAATAATTTGGATGATTACGATTAAATTCTAATGAATACTTGCATTCTTTTCTTACAGTAATTTTGATCTAGAGTTTACTTAGGAAGAAATTATCATACTCAAACTTTTTGCTTAGATCAGTCAAACACTTGGATTTTAGTTTTGATCATAAGTATATGAATCTTTTGTAAACTACAAAATAATTATGGTATGATGATAACTATAAATCTAGCCTATTTTACTGAAAGAGTTATTTCTACAAGTTATTAAGTCCTCACACTCATTAGAGGTATATTCCTTTTACCCTTATCCTAGGGTTTATAATTAAATATTTTTCTCATTATATGAACAAAACTATCTCAACTCTTAACTATTTACTCATTAATTGGATGTTAGAAATTTAATTAAGACTCTTATATAAGTTTATGGACTGCACATACTTGTAACTTCATCTACACAATGCATTAAGAGTCATGGACCTGGTTGAAAGAGTTCTTCTTCTAATTGTTACAATTTTTACCTTGAAATTCTTTTTACTTGTGTTTTTCACCTCAATTTCCTGGTGCACCTTTAGCTATAAAATACACCTTACACCAAGTTGCTTAGTAAATATTTTTGAATTAAGGTTGATGGTTTGCAGAAAATAAAATAGTGAGAGATCTTATAATTTTTTGGTTCTAGTTAACAATGTACCCTTTCAACTCTAACAAGTCAAAAGGATAAGTCTAAGAATCACTAGATCTCCTTCTTACTATGGTTTAAATTAAAAATATGTCTTTTACACATTTTCCATCAAGCATAGTTAATAAAATTAACTATCTTATCTTGATTTTTTAAATAAAACCCTAGAAGAAATTTCATGTTATAATCCTATAGTTGATATACTAAACATTGAAAATCAATGGTATAATCATTATTAATAAACATAGAGTGTGCAAAGTTTAATGATTTAAGGTTCTAATTGTAAAATTTTTATTGCAGATTGAACCCACCCTCAACTATTGACTTGCACCCACAAATTGTGAAATTATTTGGGAGGACACGTGGAGATTGTCTTATCCACAAGATAGTTTGACTTATAATCGAAACCCTACCCTTCATTTCGCAAAGAGAGGTTTCTTTCAACTGGTGCAGCCAAGATGTGAGCTTGTGGCCGCCATGACTCTGCTAACACCTCCGAACTGTAACTACCATTTGAAAAAAATAGTGTGAGTTTGTTTTCCTTTGATTCATGGCTGAAAGTATTCAGTTGCACACGATGTCTTCTTATATTTTGGATTAAACTCTTCGAGGTGCCATTGAACTGTCTCTTGAGACTTGTCTTCACGATTTCTTCCCATGAGAACGCTGCCAGGTAACTAGTCATCCAGAGTTCTATTTTATAGTAAGTTTAAAAATACAAATTCAAGTTAAAGGCTGTAACTAAATACTAATTTTTATGCACAGGTTTCTCTCCCAGCTTGACGTGTTAGCTGCTAGGTCAACTCTCCAGAATTTAGCTACATAGAACTCTAGTAAGCCCCGTTTGTGATGAGGATCTTCTCCTGCAATGAGTTTTGGTGGTCGAAAGAATAAGAGGCTTCGACGTACTAGTTGTGGACTTGAATTGGAATTTACTGTTAGGTTAATAATTCATGTTTTTATGTTAGTTTTATACCAATTTTAAAGCCTATTGGATGTTATGTGTAAAAACTTAAAGGCTATAGTAGCCATGACTTAGGTTTTTTCGTGCCAAAGCCTTTCTGCTTTACAATATCATCTTAAGCGGTGACCTTATTGTTTTTACCACTAAGTGGTTTCTGGGACTTATAAGTGATTTTTACAGAGAAAGGAAAAGACTGTTCCTTCATCAAAGTTGTAACATAATTGGTATTTTTTTTGAACTTGTATAAAATGTTAAAACAGGATTAACCCTTGACAATAGTTATAAAAGGCCATGAGCCATTATGCTATTTTCTATTTTGTCTCTATTTAAATTGTTTGTAATATTATTAAATTCAAATTTTCCTTAATTTAATGAGTTGTAGTAATTTTTACTGATTTGAATTTATACCAAGTTAATAGGTGAAATCAGTACTCTAATTTTCTCTTATAATGGTTATTATCTTTAGTTAACCTACAATGGTTTTAGTTATGTTTTCTATTTTTACTTTCAGTAATAACTACTTATAGCTGTTAAATTTTATAGTATGTTTAAGAATGTGGAAGTTTATTTTTAGGGATAAAACCTACCTCTTGTAAGCCCTAAATAAACTTTGAGGGTTACAGTAAAAAGAACATCTATATTTCGAAAACAAAATATAAATGTGAACTAGGAATAAATTATTATAAAGACCTAGGGAGTACTATCTAGGTTCAAACCCTAAATACTATTTTTACTGTCCCTATATATTTTTATTAAACTTTATTTATTATTTTTATAAATAATATTAGTACTAGTAATAGTTCTGTGATTAGGATGACAACTAAAGATTAATATATATATTCTATTCTTTTCCTGTAATTATATAATATAGATACTTTTAGAAGATAGAGCAAATACTGCTAGTTTTCTGTAATGAAGCACAAACAAACTATAAAAGTAATCATTTGCATTTTTCCTGCAAAGTAATAAACAAATATACTTATCTAACTTAAACAACCAGTTGTACTAGAGTATTGCCTTATAAAAGGCATGGAAAAATACAGTGCGGTAATTTCTATCTATTCATTTTTTTCATTTAGCAATAACACTACTGTTTTTAAGTATGATTTACTAAACACTAATTTTATCCATAAACAATGCTCTATTATTCATAAACTTTAATAAAAAAAATAACATGCATATCTTGAAAAACTAGTAATCATTTTCTGAAAACAGTAAATAAATTAAATAAACCTGAACAAATAAAAACCTGTCAAATGAGGAGGTGACAACAGCTTAAGGAGGTTGTTCCTCCCAACCAAATCCTAGAGAAATATTAGTTTGCACTTTCTCATGACCCCTGAGCCTGTTTCCTGGTCCTCCTGGTAGAGTACTGGGTGAAGGATGTAAGGCTTAAGACCTTCTGTCACCTGACTAGTCAAATTACAGTAGAAATTCAATCCTGTTTACAAGAGTAAGAACTTTAGCCTAAATAGTTGCACAAGTTCATTCCTCATTAGTTAACCTCTCAAACTCACTTCTATAAGTCCCGTCCATCGAATTTCTCATGTGCGCACTTCATTCACACTGAATGATCACATTTCCAAAATGAGCAGCCTTAATTGTTTTCAATGGGAAGTTTTTTAACAATGCCTAGGTCTTCTGGGTCAGTTTTTACTTAATGAGCCACCTGCTCCAATTCCACTTTCTTGGGGAATCATGACCAAAAATATAGGGAAGTTGCCACCTGCAATAGTTAGAATTTGTTTGAGGATGCGGCCACTTGTCAGTATACTCTCCACCCAGTCTCCTCCACCAAGTGACTGGTTAACACTCTTTTAATAGCTTCTGTAAGCTCTTGTCTCATCATTTATTTATTTATTAATAAAATATTTTGAAATACATTATTATCCTTGACCCCACTTGGTCATCAATTACAAAATTAGCATAAAATATAACATAATGTTCCTCAATAACATTAAATTGTTTTGCAAATTGGGGCATGTGACAGAAAGTTTAAGTAACGCATGTAATTCCGCATGAATAATAATGATCCCCTTTGAGTAGTTTTTACTAACCTATTAAAAAAAAAAATTCAATTTTTGGAGACATTACAAGTGGTATCAGAGGCCAGTTTCAATACTGAGAGACTTATGGGTGCGCCAGGCATTCAAGCAAATAAAAAAAATATGATAAGTAAATTTTGTTGCTAATAGAAATTTTGCTTCTTTTTAAAATAGTTTGTGTTACAGGAAAATTTTTACAGCGATTTTCACTTTATGAACACTGAGGAAGAAAACAGCCGGCAGGAAGAAATGACCACCCCCACTCCGAAAGTGAACTTTGTGGTTGAGCTAAACTCTGATGTGCTGAAAAATTTGCACGGTATTCAAGCTAAACTAAAGAGTTTCAGAGAAAATAGTCTAAATGAAATAAAGGAACATCAAGCTATAAATGAAGCATTATTATGTAACATGACGAGAGGGAGCCCACAAGGTAAACCTACCCAGTCAACCAACAGATCCAAAAGATAACCGTACCATGAGCGGGCCAGCAGCCCAAGAGAAGCAAAAAAAGAACGTACACCTGAAGCAACTAAAGGAGATCATCACAGTCCTGCTAGTGATGACTCACTTTCTCCACGGAGAAAGAAGCAAAGAAGTGATGACAATCTTTAGGGGGAGTTTCAAAAAATAAGATCCCCCACCTATGAAGGTGAAGTAAATATGGGAGAAAAGGATGAAGAATGGTTGCTGGGAATGAGTAAGTATTTCCAGGTTCATAAATATTCAAGTGTGATGCAGGCTAGGCTTTCCATATGCAACTTGAATGGTAAGGCGGCGAGATGGTGGAGAGATTTAAAGCACGCCAAGAAAGATGAGCTGCAAGAAATAACCTGGGAAAACTTCCAAAATATTTTCCAAGAAAAATACATGTCATAAAGGTTCTTTGACCGCAAGGTAAAAGAGTTCCATGAACTGTTCATGGGGTCCATGACCATGGATGCATTTATAAACAGATTTCTAGATCTGTTGCATTATGTACCATATATCAAACAAGAGAAGGTGAAGATCCAGTAACTCCTAGGATGCATTCCTCCCAGTTTTCAAGACGGGATTGAATTCAACATGCCAAAGATACTGGATACTGCACTAGACAAGACCCATCTCTACTATGAGCATGGGAAGTTACGGCAAGAAAACTAGAACCAAAACCGAGAAAAGTCTAGAATTTTTTTTGATAACCACAAACCTGGGTTAAACCCGCACTCTTATAGAAAGAAAAACTATAGCTTTCAAGCGAACAAGAACTTCAACAAAACTAGTATGAATCCTTATGTACTAGCTCCTAATGCGAATAAGCAAGTGGCGAGTGGAGCCAATGCTACCCCTTTAGCGATCAAGTGTTTGAAATGCAATCGGCTACATTATGCCTGAGATTGTAAGAACAAGAACAATGGAGTCTTGCATAACCTGCAAGAAGAACCTACCATTGACAATATAGCAGGAACCCCATGAATCTATGCAGCATTAGATGGCCGACAGGTAGACCATCAAGCTACAATGGTCGAGATCAAAGGTAAGCTCTTGAACACCTCTGTTTCAATTCTTATTGATCTTGATGTTTGCCGGAGCTATGTTGAACCTAATATTGTTGATTTATGCAAATTAGGCAAAGTAAAGCATGATAAACCTTGGCTCGTATAGTTATCCACCGATACAAAATAGAAGGTTTCAGAAATTGTTAAAGAATGTGAAGTAAACCTGAATGGTTTCCTTACTAAGGTAAACTTGAACATCCTACCTTTAGGATCGTACGATATTCTTACCGGCATGGACTGGTTGGAACAACAACATGTCATGCTCGATTGTCTACACAAGTCTATATTGTGTACTGATAGCCAAGGGAACCAAGTGAAGGTTCAAGGCATCCCAAAGAAAGTTTCTGTAAGACAAATCTCTACTGTGACAAGCAAAGAAGTGTGTTAGGAAGGGCTCCAAGTTGTTTGCGGTGAACATCCGAGACGTAGAGTCGGATAGAGAACAACACATAGAAGACTTCCTCATTCTTGAATATTTCAAGGACATATTTCCTGAGGAAATCCCCAGATTACCTTCGAAATGAGACCTAGACTTTTCCATCGAACTGACCCCAGGATCATTTTCGACCTTTAAAGCGCCTTACCGCATGAGTGCACTAGAATTGGTGGAACTCAAACTGCAATTGTAGGAGTTGATAGAGAAAGGGTATATCCAACACAGTGTGTCCCCTTGGGGAGCACCAATTTTGTTCGTAAAGAAGAAGGATGATACGATGTGGATGTGCATTGATTACTGTCATTTGAACAAAATCACTATAAAGAACCATTACCCACTCCCTAGGATTGATGATTTGTTCAACCATGTAGGAGGATCCAACATCTTTTCTAAGATTCACCTGTGATCTGGGTACCATCAGGTATGGATCCGAGACAAAGATATTCCCAATAGCACTTTTCATATGAGGTACAGGAACTACGAGTTTGTAGCAATGCCATTCGGGTTGACCAATGCACCCGCAAACTTTATGTGTATGATGAACAACATATTTAGTAAATATCTGGATAATTTTGTACTAGTATTTAGTGATGACATTCTGGTTTATTCCAAGAATAAAGAGGAACATGAAGAACACCTTCACATAGTTCTTCGAGTGTTGAGAGAACACCAGCTCTACGCTAAGTTTAGTAAATGTGATTTTTACCATCCAAAATTACAGTACCTAGGTCACATCATATCCGAGGTAGGAATAGATGTGGACCTGGAAAAGGTTTGAGCTATAAAGGATTGGCCTACCTCGACTAGTGTCACTAACATTAGGTCCTTTTTGGGTTTAGTTAGGTATTATCAAAAATCACATTGAGAAATTCTCGAGAATCGCCTACCCCATGACAGCTTTGCAGAAGAAAGAGAACAAGTTATTATGGACTGACAACTGTGAAGAAAGTTTTCAAAAACTTAAGAAAATTTTGATGACCACACCAGTGTTGCAGATTGCGGATCCCGATGAGTATTTCATGGTATGCATAGATGCAAGAAAGGAAGGAATTGGAGGAGTCCTCTTGCAAAATGATCATGCGATCTGTTATGAATCATGAAAATTAAAAGAGCATGAGTAGAATTATCCCACGCACGATCTTGAGCTAGCAGCCATTATCCATGCTCTGAAGATGTGGAGGCACTACCTCGTGGGAAGGAAGTTCCTTTTAAGGACTCACAATATGAGTCTAAAATATTTGTTCGATCAAACCGATCTGAATGCAAGGCAAGCGAGATGGTTGGATTTCCTGAGTGAGTATCACTTTGAACTAAATCATATTAAGGGCAAAGAGAAAAAAGTTGTCGATGCTTTGAGTCAATGAACTCATATGATATATGAAGTGTCCCTGAGTCAAACTGATGCATATTTGCATGAGAATATTAGAACGGCCAACAACGTTGACCCCTTCTATGTGGAAATCCTCAAGAAGTTCCAAGAGGACCGGTTGTTTAAACAACAAAAGGAATACAAGGTAGATGACTTCGGACTACTATGGTTTAAGGACATATTGTATGTTCGATATGGAGGGGACAGTCGATCCAGCATCCTCAAAGAATTTCATAGGGAACCCTACCCGGGGCACTTGGGATATCAAAATATGATATCTGTCATCAAGAGACACTTTTTCTAGCCTAAGTTAAAGGCCGACATAGAAATGTTTATTGTGAAATGTCAGGAATGTCATCTAGTTAAATCTTAGCACCAACATCCTTTAGGATTGCTACAGCCATTGCGCATTCCAGAATGGAAGTGGGAGGTTATCAGTATGGATTTTATTACTAGCTTACCAAAAAACAAGAAGCAAAATGATTCCATCTTCATAGTCATTGACAAGTTGTCAAAGGCAGGACACTTCATTCTCGTGAAATTGACCTACAAGGCCATGAACATTGTTGATATCTTCCTAAAAGAGATATTTAGATTGCATGGGATACCCAAAGAAATTATCTCGGATCGAGATGTCAAGTTTACAAGAAACTTTTGGACATCTTTATTCTCTAGATTAGAGACGCAGCTAAACTTTAGCATTGCTTATCACCCACAAATGGATGGGTAGTCTGAAAGAGTAAACCAAATTGTTGAAGACATGCTTCGAATGTATGTCATGAACAACCCCACCAAGTGGGAGGATCATTTGCACCTTGCAAAGTTTGCATATAACAACAGGTATCAGGATTCTGCCAAGATGAGTCCTTTCGAGGTACTCTATGGACAGAAGTGTAGGACCCCAGTTACTTGGGACAGTCCAGTGGATTGGCTCATGTTAGGGCCTGACCTATTATTGGACTTAGAATAGTTAGTTAGCAAGGTCTAGGGAAACCTTAAAGAGGCACAAGACCATCAGAAAAGTTATGTGGATAAGAAAAGAAAAGCTAAAGACTATCAAGTAGGTGAGCATGTCTACTTGAAAGTGAAATCAAAATAGAGCTCTTTGAGCTTGGGTAGGTGTGGTAAGTTGGCACCTAGGTTTTGTGGACCTTTTGAAATTCTGGCCAAGAAAGGACCAGTGGCTTATGAACTAGAATTACCTGCACACATAAGAGTTCATAAGGTTTTCCATGTATCTTTATTAAAGAAATATGTTTATGACACTAAGCATGTCATTGATTGGTCATTATTGCAAGTGGAACCTAAGGGGGAATTTTCCCATGAGCCTTTGCATATATTGCGTAAGAGAGAAGTGCAAATTCGGAAGAGCACTGTAGTCCAATTGAAAGTGTGGTGGAATCACTTTGAGTTATATGAGGCTACCTGGGAGAATGAGGCCACCATGAGAAAGGCTTACCCCGCCTTGTTTCATGATATCATTCAGAGTCCCTAGAACACCACGGATGGTGTTGTACTAAGTGGGGAGGGATGTAATATCCCGAATTTCGGACCTACCATTTATAGGCATGAGCCTATTGACCATGATGATTATATTTATGTTTTATTTTATATTGTGTCAAAGACCCCACTGCATATGAACATGATGATTTTTTTTGTATATTGGGCGTAAGCCAACTTTTGATGATATATATGTATATATATGTTTTGTGTTGGGCATGGACCCTGAAGCACATGATTGATGAAATGTTTTTGTTGGGTGTGGACCCTGAAGCACATGATCGATGAGATGGTTTATGTTGAGCGAGAGGCTCTGGAACACATGAGTACTTACATTTGTGTTGATCATAAATATCTAGAACACATGAAAATATAATTGGAAATTTTGGGCATAAGCTCTAGATCATTCCATGTTGATATTGAGCATAAGCTCTAGAGCATTGGATCTTTGGCCATTGTATCCCTAGGTGTATCGTACAAGTACATCTTAGCATTTAGTGTTGAGCAAAAGCTCTAGAATTGCACTATGTTTGTGACTCCCTACTATAGGCATTGAGTATGGGCTCTGGTAAGCGCTAGGGGTTAGTGAAAAGAATTTAATAACTTTCGAGCGAAAACCTCTCAAGAAAAATATTGATCATCATCATACTTATTGATAAGTGATTAAATGAAATTTTGAATTTCTATATTCTCATCAAAGTACTGAAGAGATACCACATTATACGAGGGAAATCCAACATGCAAGGATGTTTAAATTTTCCTAGCCTAAGTAGACCTAAGCCATCTATCTACTTGACCTTCATAAGGAAGTGTCGTTAAGTCTAGGGATCATGATACATGATGCCCGAAGACAAATTCTAACAAGTATTTTAATACTATGTACTTTATACATAGTATGTATAAATAATTAATTATACAATTTAATAAATAAAGAAGAGAAGCTCCACCAATTACTATTTATTATTAAACGATTTATAAATAATGAAATATCTATGAAAGATTTACTAGGAACTAGTTAAAAGTTCCTAGGTTAAGAACTGAAAATTACCCTAGTAAATTTAAAAGGGTTAAATCAATAAATCAAGGATTTCTTGATTTAACTTCCCCTTTGATTGAAAATTATTCCTATAAAGACTCAAGCCAAGCAAAGGCTTGGGGTTCTGATTTTTCTCTTGGAGAATTATTATTCATCCTGTTTTTGCTCTCAAGTGTTTTCTTGGATAATTTTCTCCTGCAAGGAAAAGAGGACTGATTGAGAACTAAATACCAATTAGGAAACCCTACCTTAGGAGCTCTAAGCTACTTGCATGTTGGATTCTAGCTCGGTGGGATCCGGATTAGAACCAGGAACGGTTCCAGGTCATGGTCAGGAGGAATGTGGTAGTTCCCAAGTGATTTGGTCAGCAAAAATCAAAGCTTAGATCTGTTTTAAATTAATAATGCTTGTTATTTAAAAAGTGTGGAGGTTTAGCCATTAAAGGAGCTTTAGGAAGATAAATTACAGGTACGAAATCTTAATATGTTAAATTTCATTTCTAGGGTAAATGCTGGTTGCTTTATGAAAAATATTTTATATATTTTACTAACCCTAGGTAATTGATGATTTTCCTAGATTCTGCTAGGGTATTTTTTTCTCTTCAATATCCCTAGGATGGTAAATATTATCCTTGGTTGTATATATCTAGGTTCCCATCTTTTCAAGTTTGTTTTTTCTGTATTCACCTTATATTCAGAAATTAATATCGTAGACTAGGTAAATCTAGACCTGCTATTTAAAGTTCACATATTATTTATATCTCTACTGACATATTGCATTCGTCAGTAGAGACATGTGTTCAGATTATAGTACAATTAATCATAGGAGTAAGTTTGAAGAAATAAATATACTATATAGTTACCCTAGGGTATCACTTACAACCAGAGCTATTCTTTTATAAGATAACTACATATACATATAAATAAAACTGTCAGTTATAAAACTTTATAAAAACTATCTATGCATTTATATCTTTAAAAATCCCATATAATATCCATCTATACATAACCATAAATCAAGTTACATAATTCAACATCATAACATATCCATATATTGTACACAATAGCAAGAATCGAATCCTGTGGCGTGCAAGCCCAGCTTGTTTATTTATCAAATTACATTTCATTACTTTGCATTAAAACCTCATTTCCAATAGAGTTCGCGACATCGATTCCCATGGATGTCAAGACCCAAGGAAAAGTAATAATAAAAAAACATACGTATTATTTACACAAATGACAACCAAATCCTAAAATCGTTCTCACACAAACCATGCTGTACAAAATCATATGCAGGCTATGGTTTTTAAATTAAACCCTTTAATTTATAATACAGAGCCCAAGTTCTTTAAGAACAACAAGTGCCATCGAGGGTCTGCATACCATGGCCTCCACGAAACTCACTAACACACAAGTGCTGACATAAGTCACAGCCTCGGCAGAATAACATTTTAATACACAGTGCTCACATAGTCATGGCCTTAGCCAAATAACGTTTTAGAACACAGTCCAATTTTAACATAAGAACCGGATGCTGTAAACAATTAAAATGCAAGCTATCGCAGCACTATGGGAAGGGTGATTCCATTGATGGCATGGCCTTTATCCACGCTGCCAATATATCACATTTACAAAACTAATCAATTTCATTTGCGCAGAGAGGATCTGATAAGGCGTATGCCTCTGTCTTCCAAAAACCCCAACCTATTTAAAAACAGCGCCCAATAAAAATGCGGAAGGAAATTGCATACACCATCTATTAAGTTAAACATTAAATTTTATCAAAACCATACATCTATTTACACAGATATGCCAAATTTATGTACACAGTCGTCATTAAAGGCCGAGAACAAGGTTTTACACAGGTGTGCCAATGGGCTATGACACCATTGCTTGCAATGGTGCAGCCCGTGGCTTTAAAATCCCAAAACCAAAACTGTAATGCGTTACATAACCGAAATAAAAATTACACAAAGTTGAATGGCCTAAGAAACGACGTATGACATAACACCTCCATGTCAAAAATAACGAAGTCTATATGCAAAGCCCGAAGGAAAAACCGAATTTCACTACAGCATCAAACCCCAACCAAACAACCAGTCGAAACATAGCTCTACCATAGGATTGAAGGGTGACAAGCATTAACTCGATTAGCAAGCTTACTGTGGATATGAAATGCAACGCTTGGAGCCAATAGTGTTGTATCCACGTTTCTCCTCTATTCCTTTCAGCACTTGCAAGCAACAACCAAATGGGGATGAGGAGTATGCCATCCTTTCAAACTATAAACCAAACTATGTGCATGCTTGTAAATTCATGTGGGCTTACCTCACAAGCTGGAGGTCGCCTCCATTTCCATGCCCCTGTGTAGAGCCAAAATGACAAAACCCAAAATGACAGTGCAATGCACATCCATCATGAGCCAAGCGTAAGGGGGAAGGATGTCATGTTTTCCAACAACCATTAAATGCACCAGGATGGAGTCCATTAACGAAACATCAAACCCTTTTCCATGTTCGTGACTTGTTACAAAGTATCGTTTCATGCCACCCTTCATACCAATGCTTAAACCCTGGAACATATGGATTATACCATATAGCATGTCACCCCAAACTCTAATTTCAACGTTAATATATTACAAAGATGACACTATGATAGTATTACCATAATACTTATTCATAGGTTGCACTAGTCCAAAGTCTAATACCCTTGCTTAGGAACGTAGATAAGTTTTAGTCCATAAGTTTAGAGCTTAGGGTTTAATACCATAGTATCAAGGTGTTTAGGCATAAAGCACCATGGCATACAAAGTATGCCATGATAATATCTCAGACTATCAAATCCAAAGATCTGCTCTCAAACCATTAATAACCTGCCAATAAAAGAACATAAGAAATGTTAAAGAGTATATTAAAAATACACATAGCATGAAAAAGATATTTAACGACATCTAAAATGACGAATTTAAAACCATAATGAAGAATAATTAATGTACATGAAATTTACCTGTAACAGCCAAATTGACGATAATGACACTTACCAAGTTTTGAAACCAAGGTGATAGGCAACGTAATAACTAGCAGCAGGTTATCGACGATCAAGGCTATCAACACACTTTACATCCAATCCCATCGTAAGTAATGAACTGTGTAAGGAAAAGAGAGAGGTGCCTTAGTTCGATTGAACTAAGTAAGCCTACGCAACCAAGTAATACCTTACCTCTCAGATCGTCATGGGAGAACTAGTCATGCCACTCCATCACTTTATTCCCATCAACAAAGTTAAGTTAGTTTATACTTAATAAATAGAGTACACATGTGCAGAAGGAAAACAATGAACTATACAATTCATTAATTCACCGACAGTAATAACTAAGATGTACAAATAGTTTAAATAATAGAATTAAGACATAAGAAGTAAACGAACTAATAATCACAGAATGGATAAGAGATTAACAAGACAATATGAGCAGTTTCTGAAGAGATCAAAAGTTTAAGTAGCGCATGTAATTCTGCATGAGTAATAATGATCTCCTTCGGTTAGTTTTTACTAACCTATAAAAAAAAACATTATTTTCACTTTTTGGGGACATTACAGGTAGCTTAGATATAACTTTGAAATGCTTGATTTGTTTAGTGATGAAATATATTGTACTCTTTTCAAGGTGGAATAGGAATTCAATAGATCATTGGAGTAAAGCTTACATATTTTGTCGAGTATTCATGCCAACTCCATATCCATAAGATACAATGCCAGCAGATGGAGAGGAAATAGAGGTAAAGGTGGGAAGGAGACAACAGAGGTAAATCCCATTCTAGTTCAAAATCCAATAGTTCGGGAGAAATAACCATTCCAACACCATTTCCGGGTAGAAATTCATATTTATTTGTATACCATCTGGTATTATATTGATATCCGCATGTAGATCTAGCAGTTTACCTCGGAGATATAGCAAAGGCAATAGTTTTTTCTTCTACACCAATGTTTATTGCATGGAACTTGGGGTCATAGTTAAAATATATTGATTGCAGTTTTCTCTTCTAGGGTAGTGAGTTGATATCTTGGTTCAAAACAATCATACAATCATAATGCTTCCTTCTTTTAAGTTTCTTATCTCTTGAACTCTTACAGCTACATTTTTTAGAAATCTATTGTTGTGTTCCTTGATGTTACCCTTTCTTACCCTTTCATAAGGATATGAATTCCCTTAATTTCGTTTCATATACTTCCACTTGGGAAAGCCTCTCTCTCTCTCTCTCTTAAAATTTTGGATCCTTTTTATTTATATATGTCATCAAGAGTTTTTTATTCTCTACGATCACCACTTAACCTTTCGATTCTCTTGCAATTTCTTGGGTTTTCCTCCATTGGTAATACACTTGCTGAAGCTCTCACTCATGTCCATTTTTCTCCATTTTATCTCTTCCATTAATTCAAATCAAATGCTTTTGCTTCCTATGGTTTTCACCCCTTTCTGATGTTGTTCAATTAATCCTCTATCCCATTTCCACCTCAATGGAGGCTTCATCATAGTGTGTAAGCACACAACTCACTTCCTTAGTGAGGGAACACAAGCTTATACCATTGTGATTTACATTTCTTTATCTTAGATCTAGCTTTTGTTTGGTTTTATATATTCAAGTAGATGGAATTTTGAAGTTGTACAAGTTTGGACCATGTCCAATGTTAATAGGTATGTGAACACCTTTCTTCCAACTTGTTACTTCTTAGTAATTCCACCTTGTATGTCAATGTAGTTAGTTTTATTTTGTTTCTTTTACTTAAAATATATTTAGTTAAGGATCTAACATGCATTAGCAAGGATCTTCTCTTCTCTTTCATTTTAAAAATCATGTTCTATGTTTTTCATCATTCTTCCTATATATTGTAAATGTATGTAAATAATTGTTATTCCCTTTTCATTGTAATATATCATTAGATAAGGAAAAAAACAAAAACCCTACTAAGAGCACTACCCTAGCTAACTCTACTAACTAGTGTCATCGTCATTTTTGCATTTCACTTATGTATGTTGTTGTAATCATGTGTCTTTAAAATATGTTTTAAGGGTTTGATTTAAAAGAAAGATCCAATGGATCTCCTCCCTTTGTGTCACTCCATCATATGATCAAACTTTGTCATGTGCAAACAAATTTTTTTATTGATGCAGATTGAATTTTGTTTTCCTTGTGATCATTGTGGAAGTAAAATAGGATATGTGTATTTCATGTCTAGTCTCATTTGTTTCCTCTTAAGTCTTGTAAAATAAATTTGATGAATATTCTTCTTATGGAAAATAGGGTTAAATTTCTAAATTTGTGGTGAAACGATTTCCATAACCTTCATCTATGTTATCTAAGTAATGGATTTGAACTGATAAATGTGATATAATTAAAATAATCTTGTTCAATGTTTCATGTAGATATGGCATAAATGGTTTCTCACTTGTTTTTACCCTTGATTTCATTCTTTGTTTTAGGTGATTATTGATAATTGAATCGATTCTATACATTATTTTCACGTAGATGATAAATTGAGAATGATATTCGTATTCTGATCTAAACCTATGTTACATATGTTATATTTAAGTAATTTACCTCTTGTGATGTCATAATCACATCCATTAAATCAAAATTCTCCTTGATGGTAAGAAGAATCAATTTTCAAATCGTAAAGTTAAACATTTATGTGTTGAACCCTTTTATGTTTATTGTGTTCTATTGTTCGGATCTGTTCATGTATGGTTATCACATTCATAACATCAAATCCATTTTGTATTGTTGTGTGATTTCCATTTTCATTCTAGATGTGATTACACTGTATGTTGACATGAGAAATTAAGCATTTCGGTGAGTGATCATTCGGTGTCCATTTGCTGACAAATAGAATTGTTGGCATCTTGTATTAGTATCTCTTATCATAGTACTTCCTTAAAGTATCCCTCGTCCTTTTATGTTTCTTGTGGTCATTGATTTAAAAAAACACTAAAAAATACAAATGATGTGCTATCTCAATGGTACATCATCTCCATTATAAAATGGAGAAGATTGGTTGTTCGATTCCATGGTGCCTTGTCATAAATATTTACATTCTATCACTATTACATAAAGGAGGTGTTATGACAATATTTGAGACAATATGTTTGTAAAGTGTCTCAATGTAGACAAAAGAAAAACTATTTACTTCTATCACTATTACATAGAGGAGGTATTATGACAATATGTTTGTAAATTGTCTCAACTTAGACAAAAGAAAAGTTATGCATTGTCTTAAGTATTTTCATGAATTTAAGACAATAGTTTAAGACACTAGCTTAAAGACAATACTTAAAATAATATACAATTTTTCTTTTGTCTTAAGTACAAATTGTCTCAAATATTGTCTTAATTACACCGAAGGTGTATATATGTTAGAATTTTGGGGTGGACTACCATCTATGCCTTTTCATCTACGGATGAGAGTGAGATAAGTGTACTATCTAGATTGATTCTATGGGTATCGTCCAAGATTAAACGTGAATGAGACAAGTGTACTATCCAAATTGAATCTATGGGTGTAGTTCAAAATTAATAATTAATAATTTCAAAAAAAAAAAGAAAAAATAGATTAATTAAATGTTATAAGTACAGTTACTGATAGTTGTAAAAATTAAATTTAATCATCAACTATTTGATTAATAGATACAACTACGAGCTTAACTGCATCGATTATTAAATACAATAGTATTATCTTAAGTCCAATGATTCTAGAACTATTACCTTAAATTCAAATATAATCACAGTTGTATTGGATAACTATTAGCTTAACTATGAGATACACTATTAGTTTAACTCCAATGATTCTACAACTATTAGCTTAACTTCAAATCTAATCACTTAAGACTTAGTCCAACTACATTTCACATCTAGGAGTCTATCTAACGTGAGTCATGTAAGAGTCGAACTCTTAATAAAATAGTTGGAACTCCTAATAAAATCCTAATAAACTCCTACGTCTCGTAGTTGGACATATAGTTTAGTTAACATGTGGTAAGCACAATCGTGATAGTTGGAAAAAACAACTTCACCTTCAACTATTGGATTATTAGATACAACTATTCAATTATTAGCGTAAATACATTGATGATACAACTATTAGCTTAACTTCAACTCCAATCATGACTTTTACTTGAATTACAATTTCTAATATATTAAATTTTAAATTAACTTTAAGATACAACTATTAACTTAACTCCAATGATTCTACAATTATTAGTTTAAATTCAACTCTAATCACTATTATATTGCTTAAATATTAGATTAAATCCAATGATTCTACAACTATTAGGTTAACTTCAACTCTAATTGCGGTTATATTGGATAATCATTAGATTGTTCTAATAGTGATACAACTATTAAAATAAATTTAGGTGAACTCCATCTCCATGAGAAGTTGACCTTGACTGCAGTGAAACCATGCACCAAGAACAATCACTTAGGTAATGTGCAAGTTATGTGATAGTTGAACTCCATATGGCACTTGGGAGTCAAGCTAATGTACATAAGGCATAGTCTAAGATTTATATTAACTTTTAAATTAACTATTATCTTCACTCCAATGATGATACCATTATGAGCTTAACAACCATAAATTAAGTTGTTGTTATATTAGATCAACTATTAGATACAAGTAATTGACACATTCTTTAGTTAAAAAAAGCATTATGAATATGTCAAATATATACCTCTCAGAGTATTTCAAAAATATTAATATTACTAATATGGTTGGTGGTAGTACCCATATGTTGTAATGATTACTTAAGAACCAACTTTGATGATATATTTATTTTCACCTAGTGGAACAAATCATTGATCCTAGGGAGCGGGTAACGGTTCTTTATAGTCATTTTGTTCAACTGATGGTAATCAATGCACATGCGCATTGTACCATCCTTCTTCTTTACGAACAAAATCGGTGCTCCCCAAGGGGACACACTAGGTCAGATGTACTCTTTCTCTATCAACTCCTGCAACTGTAGTTTGAGTTCCACCAATTCTAGTGCACTCATGCAGTAAGGGGCTTTGGAGGCCGGAATTGATCCTGGGGTCAGTTCGATGGAAACGTTTAGGTCTAGTTTCAGAGGTAATCCAGGGATTTCCTCGGGAAACAAGTCCTTGAATTCTTCTAGAACGGGGAAGTATTCTATGCATTGTTCTCTACTAACTTACATCTCGGATGTTCACCACAAACAACTTGCAGCCCTTCCTAACACACTTCTTCGCTTGTAAGGTAGAGATTTGTATTACATAAACTTTCTTTGGGATGCCTTGAACCTTCACTTGGTTCCCTTGGCCATCAGTACACAAGATACACTTGTGTAGACAATCGAGCATGACATGGTGTTGTTCCAACCAGTCCATGCTGATAAGAATATCATACGATCCTAAAGGTAGGATGTTCAAGTTTACCTTAGTAAGGAAACCATTCAGGTTTACTTCACATTCTTTAACAATTTACGAAACATTTCATTTTGTACAAGTGGCTAATTATAACAACCAAGGTTTATCATGCTTTACTTTGCCTAACTTGCATAAATCAACAATCTTAGGTGCAATATAGCTCCGGCAAGGACCAGGATCAATAAGTATTGAAACATAGGTGTTCAAGACCTTACCTTCGATCTCGACCATTGTAGCTTGATGGTCCTCCTGTCGGCCATCTAATGGTATATAGATTCGCGAGGTTCCCTCTATATCCTCAATGGTAGGTTCTTCTTGTAGGTTATGCAAGACTCCATTGTTCTTGTTCTTACAATCTCGAGCATAATGTGGCCCATTGCACTTCCAGCACTTGATCGCTAAAGGGGTAGCATTGGGTCCACTTGCCACTTGCTTATTACCATTAGGAGCTGGTACATAAGGCTTTGTACCAGTTTTTTTGGAGTTCTTGTTCGCTTGAAAGCTGTTATTTTGCTTTCTGTAAGGTTGTGGGTTTGACCTAGGCTTGCGGTTATTAGAAAAGTTTATATACTTTTATCTGTTTTGGTTCTGGTTTTCTTGCCATAACTGCCCATGCTCATAGTAGAGTCTAGCCTTGTGTAGTGTAGTATCCAATGTCTTTGGCATGTCGAATTCAATCTTGTCCCGAAAACTTAGAGGAAGACATCCTAGGAATTGTTGGATATTCAGCTTCTCTTCTTTGATATATGGTACATAATGAAACAGATCTAGATATATGTTTATAAATGTGTCCATAGTCATGGACCCCATGCGCAGTTCATGGAACTCTTTTACCTTGCTGTCAAAGAATATTTATGAAATGTATTTTTCTTGGAAAATCTTTTAGAAGTTTTCCCAACTTATTTCTCCCAACTCATCTTTCTTGGTGTGCTTTAAATCTCACCACCATCTTGCTTCCTTACCATTCAGGTTGTATATGGCAAGCCTAGCCTATATCACACTTGAATAGTTATGAACCTGGAAATACTGACTCATTCCCAACAACCATTCTTCAACATTTTCTCTTGTATTTACTTCACCTTCATAGGTCGGGGCTCTTATTTTTCGAAACTTCCCGTGAAGATTATCATCACTTCTTTTCCTCTTTCTCTATGGAGAAAGTGAGTCATCACTAGCAGGACTATGATGATGTCCTTTAGTTGCTTCAGGTGTACCTTCTATTTCTGCTTCTCTGGGATGTTGGCTTGATCATGGTATGGTTCTCTTTTGGATCTGTTGGTGGACTAGGTAGGTTTACCTTGCGGGATCCCTGTCGTCATGTTATGCAATAATGCTTCATTTATATCTTGATGTTCCTTTCTTTCATTTAGACTGTCTTCTCAAAAACTTTTCAGTTCAACTTAAAGACTGTGCAAAGTTTTCAACACATCAGAGTTTAGCTCGACCACCAAGTTCACTCCTAGAGTGGGGGTGGTCATTCCTTCCTACCGGATATTTTCTTCCTCGGTGTTCATAAAATAAACAGTGGTGTAAAAATTTTCCTGTAACACAAAATTTTTTAATAGCAGCAAAAAATTCTATTAGGAAAAAAATTTACTTTTCATACTTTATTTTCTCTGTGTGAATTCCTGGTGCGGCCATAAGTCTCTCAGTATTGAAACTGGGCTCTGATACCACTTGTAATGTCCCCAAAAATTGAAAAACAAAAAATTATAGGTTAGTAAAACTACCCGAAGGGGATCATTATTACTCATGCGGAATTACATGCGCTACTTAAAGTTTCAATCTCTTCAGAAACTGTTGATACTGTCTTGTTAATCTCTTATCCATTCCATGATTATTATCTCGTTTATTTCTTATGTCTTAATTCTGTTATTTAAACTATTTGTACATCTTAGTTATTACTGTCGGTGAATTAATGAATTGTATTGTTCATTGTTTTACTTCTGCACATGTTTACTGTGTTTATTAGATATAAACTAACTTAATTTTGTTGATGGGAATAAAGTGGTGGAGTGGCGGGACTAGTTCTCCCATGACGATATGAGAGGTAAGGTATTACTTGGTTACGCAAGCTTACTTAGTTCAATTGAACTAAGGCACTTCTCTCTTTTACTTATGCAGTTCATTACTTGTGATGGGATTGGATGTAAAGTGTGTTGATAGCCTTGGTCGTCGATAACCTACTGCTAGTTATTATGTTTCCTAATGAATTGATTTGAAATCTTGGTAAGTGTCATTACCATCAATTTAGCTATTACGGATAAATTTTCTGTACATTGATTACTCTTCATTATGGTATTAAATTCATTATCATGTATGTCATTAATGTCTCTTGCATGCTATGTATAATTTTACTATATATTCTTTTTAACATTTCCTATGTTCTTTTATTGGCAAGTTATTAAAGGGTTGAGGGCAGAGCTTTGGATTTGATAATCCGAGAGATTATCATGGCATACTTTGTATGTCATGGTACTTAAGCCTAAACACCTTGATACTATGGTATTAAACCCTAAGCTCTAAACATATGGACTAAACCTTATCTACATTCCTAAGCAAGGGTCTTAGACTTTGGACTAGCGCAACCTATGACTAAGTATTACGGTAATACCTTCATAGTACAAGCTTTGTAATATATGACGTTGGCATTAGAGTTTGGGGTGACATAATATATGGTATAAACCATACGTTACGGGGTTTAAGAATTGGTATGGAGGGTGACATGAAACGATACTTTGTAACAAGTTGTGACTATGGAAAATGGGTTTGATGTTTCGTCAATGGATTCCAGCCTAGTGCATTTAATGTTCTTTGTAAATCATGACAGCCTTCCCTTAGGCTTGGCTCACGATAGCTGTGCAATGTTTTGTCAATTTGGTTTTCGTCGTTTTGGCTCTGCACAGAGGGTGGCCATGGAGGTGACCTTCAGTCTGTGAGGTAAGTCTACATGAATTTATAAGCCTACACATTGGTTTGGTTTTAAGTTTGAGAAGAATGGCATACTCCTCATCCCCATTTGGTTGTTGCTTACATGTGCCGAAAGGAATGGATGAGCAGCATGGTTGTGACACTGTGGGCTCCAAGCATTGCATTCATGGCCATAGCAAGCCTACTACTTCAAGATTATGCTTGTCACCCTTCAATCCTATGGCAGAGCTACATTTCAACTAGTTGTTTCATTGGGGTTTGATACTGTAGCGAAATTGATTTTGCCTTCGGGATTTGAATACAGACCTGGTTATTTTTAAAATGGAGGCGTTATGCCATGAATTGTGTCTTAGGAGATTCGTCTCTGTGTAATTATTATTTTGGTTATGTAACTCATTACAATTTTGGTTTTGGGATTTTAAAGCCATTAGTTGCACCATTGCAAGCAATGGTGCCATAGCCCATTGGCACACCTGTGTAAAACCTTGTTCTTTTCCTTTAATGGCGACTATCTATAGACATTGGGAGCTTTGTGTGTGTATATATATATAAATATGTGTGTGTGTGTGTGTGTGTGTGTGTGTGTGTGTGTGTGTGTTGTTTTTTATAAAATATAATGGTTTACTTGATACATTGTATGCGATTTACTCCTTTTTTATCTAGCTTTGTATTTAAATAAGTTGGGGTTTTTAATGGACAGAGGCATATGCTTTACCGGGTGCTCTGTGCATAAATTCCATTGATTTTTTTGTTTAATGTGATATCTTGACAGCGTGGGTAAAGGCCATGCTGTCAATGGCATGAGCCTTCCCACAGTGCTGCGATAGCTTGTATTTAAAATTGTTTATGGTATTTGGTTCTGTGTATTACGACGTTTATAGTATAAGGATATAGACAACATGGGAATAGGCCATGTTCTAGATGGAATGTGCCTTCCCACAGTTCTACGATAGTATAGCGTAGGGTTTAGAGTGGTAGAGACTGTGTATTGTCATTAAAGTTTGGGTGAGGCTGTGACTTATGTGAGAACTGTGCATTAGTGGTTTTCATGGAGGCAAGGGTATGCAGACCCTCGATGGAATTTGTTGTTCTTAATGTAATTTGGACTCTATAAATATTTTAATGGATTTATGTGTAACCCACCCCATGCATACGATTGTACAGCGTAGCCTATGTGAGAGCGATTATAGGATTGGGTTTGTCATTGGTATATATAATATGTATGGGTTGTTTATTATGACTTTGCCTTGGGTCTTGACATCCATGGGAATCAATGTCACGACCTCTGTTGGAAAAAATGTTTTTAATTTAATGTAATGAAATGTATTTTGATGAAATAAACAAGCTAGGCTTGCATGCCCACAGGATTCGATTCCTGCTTCTGTTGCAATAAATGGATTTATGTTGTGATGTTGAATCATGTAACTTGTTTATGGTTATGTATAGATGGATATTATATGGTATTTTTAAAGATATAATGCATGTGGTTTATGGAATTTTAATATAAATGTTAGGACTGTAGGCTTTATGGCAGAGTCTTGATAAGGACCACATGGATGGTCACGATATCCCTCTGATTAAATTTAATGTTTAAACCAGTTATGTAAACACTTTGGTTTTAAATGATTATATGAAGCAAACCTTGGAAGGTCTTTATTAATTCGTTTTATCTTGGTTATTATATGAACTCTGTTCTTAGTATATCTAGTTTAAAACATAAATATGTATAGATTAGCATAAATAATATGTTAAATAATTAGTACTGAACTAGTTTATTTAAAAATTCTAGGGCAAGCCTCTGCTGACAAATGAAATATGTCAGCAGAGTATTAAATATAGAGAACATAGTATAAACATAATACTAAGATCAACACCTAGTTAATACAGTAATATTTATGAAGGATATCACCCTAAACATAAACAACATATAATAAAACTTCTCCAACATAAGATTAGTAGATTGTAATTACAAACCCTAGCAGTTTGTTAATCATAAAACTTAACCCTTAGGATTAGAAATTACATTGCAACCATTACTTAATATAAATAGTAATAAATATTTAGGAAATAAAATAGAGTAGCCTTTCGAGGGTTTCATACCTAAATTTGAAGCTTTGTCAATGGCTGCACCTGCACACTTAAATAACGAGCATTAGCAATTCAATGCAGATCTGACCTCTATTTGATGAACAAATCACTTAGAAACTACCACATTCCACCCAACCATGACCCAGAACCATTGTTGGTTTAAATCCGGATGTCCTCGAGCTGGACTCCAACATGCAAGTAGCTTAGAGCTCTTAAGGTGGGGTTTCCTATCTGATAATCAGTTTTCAAGAATCCTTCTTCAGTTTTAGGATCAGTTCTCCAAGAAAACACTTGAGAGCCAAAAATAGCCAAAATAATAATTCCCCAAGGAAAAATTAGAACCCCAATCCTTTGCTTGGCTTAAGTCTTTATAGGTAGACTTTTTAGTCAAAGGGGCAATTAAATCAAGAAATCCTTGATTTAACCCTTTTAATTTTACTGGGTTAATTTTCAATTCTTAACCTAGGAACTTTTAATTAGTTCCTAGTAAATATTTCATAGATATTTCACTATTTATAAATACTTTAATAATAAATAGTAATTGGGGGAGCTTCTCTTATTTCTCTATTAAATAATATAATTAATTATAATTAATTCTTTATACATACTATGTATAAAGTACATAGTATTAAAATACTTGTTAATATTTGTCTTCGGGCATCATGTGTCATGATCTCTAGACTTAACGACACTTCTTCATGAAGGTCAAGTAGATAGATGGCTTAGGTCCACTAGGATAGGTAACTCTAAACACCCTCGCATGTTGGATTTCCCTTGTATAACATGGTAGCTCTTCATTACTTTGATGAGAATACATAAATTTGAAATTTCATTTAATCACTTATAAATAAGTATGATGATGATTAATATTTTTCTCGAGCCATTTTTGCTCAGAAGTTATTAAATTCTTTTCAGTAACCCCTAGCGCTTACCAGAGTCCATACCCAATGCCTATAGCAGGGAGTTACAAACATAGTGTGATTCCAGAGCTTTCACTCAACACTAAATGCTAGGATGTACTTGTACGATACACCTAGGGATACAATGGCCAAAGATCCGATGCTCCAGAGCTTATGCTTAACATCAACATGGAATGCTCTAGAGATTATGCCCAACATTTCCAACTATATTTTCATGTGTTCTAGAGATTTATGCTCAACAAAAATGTAAGTACTCATGTGCTCTAGAGCCTCTCGCTCAACACAAAGCATCTCATCAATCATGTGCTTCAGGGTCCACGCCCAACACAAACATTTCATCAATCATGTGCTTCAGGTTCCACGCCCAACAAAAAACATATATATCATCAACAATTGGCTTATGCCCAATCTACAAAACAAATCATCATGTTCATATGAAGTGGGGTCTTCGAACCAAAAGCAAAAAATAATATAATCATCACGATCAATAGGCTCATTCCTATAAATGGTAGGTTCAAAATTCGATACATTACATCCCTCCCCACTTAGTACAACATCGTCCCTAGTGTTCTAGGGACTCTGAATGATATCATGAAACAAGGCAGGGTAATCCTTTCTCATGGTAGCCTCATTCTCCCAGGTACCCTCATCTACCTCAAAGTGCTTCCAGTGCACTTTCAATTGGACCACAGTGCGCTTGTACTTCTCTCTTGTCCAATATATGCAAAGGTTCAGGGGAAAATTCCCCCTCGGGTTCCACCTATAATAAGGACCAATCAACGACATGCTTAGTGTCATAAACATATTTCTTTAATAAAGATGCATGGAATACATGATGAACTCTTATGTGTGCATCTAATGCTAATTTGTAAGCCACTAGTCCTTTCTTAGCCAAAATTTCAAAAGGTCCACAAAGCCTAGGTGCCAACTTATCACACCTACCCAAGCTCAACGAGTTCCATTTTGCTTTCACTTTCAAGTAGACATGCTCACCTACTTGATAGTCTTTATCTTTTCTTTTCTTATCCGCATAACTTTTGTAATGGTCTTGTGCCTCTTTAAGGTTTCCTTGGACCTTGGTAACTAACTATTCCAAGTCTAATAACACGTTAGGACCTAATATGAGCCGATCCATCAGACTGTCCCAAGTAACTAGGGTCCTACACTTCCGTCCATAGAGTACCTCGAAAGGACTCATCTTGGCAGAAGACTGATACCCGTTGTTATATGAAAACTCTGGAAGGTGCAAATAATCCTCCCACTTGGTGGGGTTGTTCATGAAATACATGCGAAGCATGTCTTCCACAATTTGGTTTACTCTTTTAGTCTGCCCGTCCATCTGTGGGTGATTAGCAGTGCTAAAGTTCAGCTACGTCTCTAATCCATAGAATAAAGATCTCCAAACGTTTCCTGTAAACTTAACATATCGATCTAAGATAATTTCTTTGGGTATCCCATGCAATCTAAATATCTCTTTTAGGAAGATATCAGCAATGTTCATGGCCTTTTAAGTCGATTTCACATGGATGAAGTGTGCTGCCTTCGATAGCTTGTCAATGACTACGAAGATGGAATCATTTGCTTCTTGCTTTTTGGTAAGCCAGTAATAAAATCCATACTGATAACCTCCCACTTCCATTCTGGAATGGGCAATGGTTGTAGCAATCATGAAGGATGCTCATGCTTAGCTTTAACTAGCTGGCATTCCTGACATTTTGTAATAAACATTGCAGTGTTGGTGTCTAACTTGGGCCAGAAAAAATGTCTCTTAACAGTAGGTATCATCTTTTGATATCCCTGGTGCCCCGAGTAGGGTGCCCTATTAAATTATCTGAGGATGTTGGACCGAATGTCCCCTCCATATGGAACATACAATCTATCCTTAGTGTAACGTCCTCGACCCTCCAACCGGTGAAGAGGATGTTGCCATGGCATTAACCATTCGGGCAACCGCCCCATGAACATGTGCAGTCATAAAAATGTTGAAACAAAATACTTTGAAATGGAACATGAATACATGATTATTTATCATACAATGGAAGCAAACAAGCATTCATACAAGCATTCAACATGTTCATCATATTCATTAAACGATAAATATAAATACAGAGACGAACGGGTCAAGATTACTTATCTCATAAAGAACTTGTCTCGCAACTAGCTACATCGTTGCAAAGCTCCACCCAACCATAGGCTAGCATGCTCTTAAATCTGTCAGCAATGCTGCCACCCCCAAAATGGGCATGATTCCCCAAGGAATAAGGAGCAAGCAGGCGTACACATAGCCAAGGATACACAAAACACAACCAAGCCAACACAGTTGGGTTTATCAGGCCATCAAAAAGACAACCAAGCCAACATGGTCAGGTTTATCAGGCCATTAAGGAGCTGGGAAGGGTCATATGCTAAGCTGGCGAGCTCATTACAGAGCTAAGGACACCTACACCAGAACTAGCCTGACTTCTAGCACATCCACACACACCCAACACAAGGAAATCAGTCCCTTCTCTGCTACACAGTCCCTCAGGCCCTGACCTCCCTTCTAGTGCTATTCACGGGTTGTGGAGAATAAAGCCAGCCCTCTAGCTCTATTTGTGTGGTTCCCAAAACACACCAGGTTTATCAAGCAAACCAATCCCTCATCTCTACTCCAACACAGTCCAAAGACCAACCAAAGCATACACACAGTCACACAAGCAATTCATAGCTTGGGCAAGGAAAACAATTCCTGAGTCTTTCTTGGCCCTATCGTGGCAAAAGCAACTCCGAAACAATCTACAGCAGCCCAAAAATGTAAAGGAAAACATGGCCAACAAACGTGGGGAAAACAACAGCCCGTTCTGAACAATGAAGTCACCGGGAAAACTTACATAGTCCGAAGATGGAAAGAAAAGACAGGTTCTCAGCTAGGTAGAGGATAACATATACACAAACTACAATCGGTAAGGAAAACATACACACAACAGAAAAACGGGAATGGCCCTTCACAGGGAAATTGTGGGTGAAAGAACACGGCTCCTAGCTCGCTACGTGAGTAAAAAACCAGGAAGAATCCTGTGCATGAGAATGAGCAAGAATGGAGTATGGAAATTGTCTCCATACGTGAGGAAAAATGATAGCGAATCCCAATCGGAGCATGAGGATGAGCAAGAATGGAGTGAATCCCCCCCCCTATCTGTTTTCCTACCTACGTGAAGATAGAAGTCTGCTGGTGGAGTGGGCGTGTGGGAAAGGACTGACAGTCCTGCCACCCACCACTTCCTAGCAATAACTACCCTTAACTAACATCAACAGTTTTGAATGGGTGGTTGACACATGGATTTTTCCCCATTGGTTCAAGTTTTAACAATTCCCCCCCCCTTATCCTTGGGAAAATCATGCCCTTTTCAATATGGTTGCGTTGACATAGCTGGTTGGGGTTCATTTAATTAAAAATGCATATTTACATGATGCCAAAACTAATATGTGTTGTATATCATGATATACCTTCGGCAATGATTCCGTTCGCCGAAACATAACACAACTAAATCGATGGTGGAGCTTTTGCCTTTAGCTCCACAGCACGATTCATTACAATATATACATCATGTACATTTAATGAAATGGGGTCAAAACTGGGGTGTTACACTTGGACCATAGTAGTCTAGAGTCATCCACTTTGTATTCCTTCTGTTTCGAAAACAATCGATCCTCCTGGACCTTCTTGAGGATTTCCACATAGAACAGGTCAACCTTGTTGGCCGTTCTAATATTCTCATGCAAATCTACATCAATTTGACTTAGGGTTACCTAATATCTCATATGATTCCGTCGACTCAAAGCATCAACAACTTTGTTCTCTTTGTCCTTAATATGCTTTAGTTCAAAGTGATACTCACTCAGGAAGTCCAATCATCTGGCTTGCCTCGCATTCAAATCGAGTGATCGAACAAATATTTTAGACTCATATTTTCAGTCTTTAGAAGTAACTTCCTTCCCATGAGGTAGTGCCTCCACATCTTTAGAGCGTGGATAATGACCACTAGCTCAAGATCCTGCTTGGGATAACTCTGCTCATGCTCTTTTTATTTTCATGATTCATAACAGATCACATGGTCGTTTTGGAAGAGGACTCCTCCAAGTACTTCCTTTCTTGCATCCATGCATACAACGAAATCCCCATCAGGATCCGCAATCTGCAACACTGGTGCGGTCATCAAAAGCTGCTTAAGATTTTGAAAACTTTCCTCACACTCATCAGTCCATAAGAACTTGTTTGCTTTCTTCTGCAAATCCGTCATGGGGAAATCAATTCTTGAGAAGTTCTTAATGAACTTTCTATAATATCCAGCTAATCCCAAGAATGACCTAATGTCAGTGACACTAGTCGGGGTAGGCCAATCCTTTATGGCTCGAATCTTTTTCGGATCCACAGCTATTCCTACCTCGGATATGATGTGACCTAGGTACTGTATTTTCGGTTTGTAAAAATCACATTTACTAAACTTAGCGTAGATTTGGTGTTCTCTCAACACTCGAAGTACTATGCGAAGGTGTTATTCATGTTCCTCTTTACTCTTGGAATAAACCAGAATGTTGTCAATAAATACTAGTACAAACTTATCCAGATATTTACTGAATATGTTGTTCATCATACACATAAATTTTGTGGGTGCATTTGTCAACCCGAAAAACATTACTACAAACTTGTAGTGCCCGTACCTCGTACAAAAAGTGTTCTTGGAAATATATTTGTCTGGGATCCCTACCTGATGGTACCTAGATCATAGGTAAATCTTCGAAAATATTTTGGCTCCTCCCACCTCGTCAAACAAATCATAAATCCTAGGGAGAGGGTAATGGTTATTTATAGTCCTTTTGTTCAACTGACGGTAATCAATGCACATCCGCATCATACCATCCTTCTTCTTCACGAACAAAATTTGTGCTCCCCAAGGGGACACACTAGGTCAGATGTACCCTTTCACTATCAACTCTTTCAACTATAGTTTGAGTTCCATCAATTCTGGTGCACTCATGCAGTAAGGGGATTTGGAGGCCGGAACTGATCCTGGGGTCAGTTTGATGGAAAAGTCTAGGTCTCGTTTCGGAGGTAATCCGGGGATATCCTCGAGAAACATGTCCTTGAATTATTTTAGAGCGGGGAATTATTCTATGGGTTGTTCTCTATCTGACTCTATGTCTCAGATGTTCAACGCAAACAACTTCCAGCCCTTCCTAACACACTTCTTTGCTTGTAAGGAAAATATTTGTCTTACCGAATTTTTTTTTGGGATGCCTTGAACCTTCACTTGGTTCCCTTGGCCATCAGTACACAAGATACACTTGTGTAGACAATCGACCATGACATGGTGTTGTTTCAACCATTCCACGCCGATAAGAATATTGTACGATCCTAAAGGTAGGATGTTCAAGTTTATCTTAGTAAGGAAACCATTCAGGTTTACTTCACATTCTTTAATAATTTTTGAAACCTTTCATTTCGTACCGGTGGCTAACTATAACAGCCAAGGTTTATCATGCTTTACTTTTCCTAAATTGCATAAATAAACAATCTTAGGTGCAACATAGCTTCGGCAAGCACCAGGATCAATAAGTATTGAAGCAGAGGTGTTCAAGACCTTACCTTTGATCTCGACCATTGTAGCTTGATGGTCTGCCTGTCGGCCATCTAATGCTGCATAGATTCACGGGGTTTTCTCTATATCCTCAATGGTAGGTTCTTCTTGTAGGTTATGCAAGAATCCATTGTTCTTGTTCATACAATCTCGAGCATAATGCAGCCTATTGCACTTCCAACACTTGATCGCTAAAGGGGTAGCATTGTATCCACTTGCCACTTGCTTATTACCACTAGGAGCTGGTACATAAGGCTTCGTACTAGTTTTGTTGAAGTTCTTGTTCCCTTGAAAGCTATTATTTTGCTTTCTGTAAGGTTGCGGGTTTGACCTAGGCTTGCGGTTATTAGTAACGTTTCTAGACTTTTATCTATTTCGGTTCTAGTTTTCTTGCCATAATTGCCCATGCTCATAGTAGAGTCTGGCCTTGTGTAGTGTAGTATCCAGCATCTTTCGCATGTCGAATTCAATCCTATCCCAAAAAATGGGAGGAATACATCCGAGGAATTGTTGGATCTTCACCTTCTCTTCTTTGATATACGGTACATAATGCAGCATATCTAGAAATCTGTTTATAAATGCATCCATAGTCATGGAACCCATGTGCAGTTCATGGAACTCTTTTACCTTCCTGTCAAAGAACCTTTCTGACATGTATTTTTCTTAGAAAATATTTTGGAAGTTTTCCCACCTTATTTCTCAGAGCTCATCTTTCTTGGCGTGCTTTAAATCTCACCACCATCTTGCTACCTTACCATTCAGGTTGTAGATGGCAAGCCTATCCTACATCACACTTGAATAGTTATGAACCTGGAAATACTTATTCATTCCAAGTAACCATTCTTCATCCTTTTCTACTGTATTTACTTCACCTTCATAGGTCGGGGCTCTTATTTTTTGAAACTCCCTCTGAAGACTATAATCACTTGTTTGCTTCTTTCTCTATGGAGAAAGTGAGTCATCACTAGCAGGACTGTGATGATCTCCTTTAGTTGCTTCAGGTGTACCTTCTTTTTATGCTTCTCTTGGGATGCTGGCCCGCTCATAGTACGGTTCTCTTTTGGATCTGTTGGTGGACTGGGTAGGTTTACCTTGTGGTCTCCCTCCTGTCATGTTACGCAATAATGATTCATTTATAGCTTCATGTTCCTTTCTTTCACTTAGACTGTCTTCTCTGAAACTTTTCAGTTCAGCTTGAAGATTGTGCAAAGTTTTTAGCACTTTAGTGTTTATCTCGACCACCAAGTTCACTCCCAGAGTGGGGGTGGTCATTCCTTCCTATCGGCTATTTTCTTCCTCGGTGTTCATAATCTAAACAGCGCTGTAAAAATTTTCCACTAACACAAAAAATTTTAATAGCACCAAAAATTTATATTAGTAACAAAATTTACTTATCATACTTTATTTTCTCTGCGTGAATTCCTGGTGCGGCCATAAGTCTCTGAGTATTGAAATTGGGCTCTAATACCACTTATAATGTCCCCAAAAATTGAAAAAAAAAATTATAGGTTAGTAAAACTACCTGAAGGGGATCATTATTACTCATGCGTAATTACATGCGCTACTTAAACTTTCGATCCCTTCAAAAACTGCTCATACTATCTTATTAATCTGTTATCCAGTCTATGATTATTAGCTCGTTTACTTCTTATGTCTTAATTTTGTTATTTAAACTATTTGTACATCTTAGTTAATACTGTCGATAAATTAATGAATTGTATAGTTCATTGTTTTACTTCTACACATGTGTACTCTGTTTATTAAGTATAAAATAACTTAACTTTGTTGATGGGAATAAAGTGGTCGAGTGGCGGGACTAGTTCTCCCATGATGATCTGAGAGGTAAGGTATTACTTGGTTACGCAGGCTTACTTAGTTCAATCGAAGTAAGGCACTTCTCTCTTTTACTTATGCAGTTCATTACTTGCGATGGGATTGGATGTAAAGTGTGTTGCCAACCTTGGTCGTCGATAACCTGCTACTAGTTATTACGTTGCGTAACGACTTGGTTTTAAAACTTGGTAAGTGTCGTTATCGTCAATTTAGCTATTATGGCTAAATTTCCTATACATTGATTACTCTTAATTATGGTCTTAAATTCATTATCATGTATGTCATTAATGACTCTTTCATGTTATGTATATTTTTACAATATATTCTTTTTAACATTTCCTATGTTCTTTTATTGGCAGGTTATTAAAGGTTAGAGGGCAAAGCTTTGGATTTGATCATCCAAGAGATTATCATGGCATAATTTGTATGCCATGGTACTTAAGCTTAAACACCTTGTACTATGGTATTAAACCCTAAGCTCTAACTATGGACTAAACCTTATCTACATTCCTAAGCAAGGGTCTTAGACTTTAGACTAGTGCAACCTATGACTAAGTATTATGATAACACCTTCATAGCACAAGATTTGTAATATATGACATTGGCATTAGAGTTTGGGGTGACATAATATATGGTATAAACCATACGTTACAGCGTTTAAGCATTGGTATGGAGGGTGGCATGAAACGATACTTTGTAACAAGTTGTGACTATGGAAAACAAGTTTGATGTTTTGTTAATGGACTCCAGCCTGGTGCATTTAATGCTCTTCATAAATCGTGAGAGCCTTCCCTTGGGCTTGGCTCACGATAGCGGTGCAATGTATTATCAATTGGGGTTTTGTCATTTTGGCTCTGCGTAGAGGTATGGACATGGAGGCGACCTTCAGTCTCTGAGGTAATTCTGCATGAATTTATAAGCCTGGACATTGGTTTGGTTTTAAGTTTGAGAAGAATGGCATACTCCTCATCCCCATTTGGTTGTTGCTTGCAGGTGCTGAAAGGAATGGGAGAGCAGTGTGGCTATGACACCATAGGCTCCAAGTGTTGCATTCATGGCCACGGTAAGCCTTCTAATTCAAGCTTATGCTTGTCACCCTTCAATCATGTGGCAGAGCGATGTTTTTACTAGTTGTTTGGTTGGGGTTTGATGCTGTAGCAAACTCAATTTTTCCTCCATCCTTTGAATACAGACTTGGTTATTTTTAAAATGGAGGCGTTGTGCCATGAATCGTGTCTTAGGCCATTCGACTCTATGTAATTTTTATTTCAGTTATGTAACTCATTAAATTTTTGGTTTTCGGATTTTAAAGCCATGGGGTGCACCATTGCAAGCAATGGTGCCATAGCCCATTGGAACGCCTGTGTAAAACCTTGTTCTCGTCCTATAATGGAGACTATGTACAAACATTGGGAACTTTGTGTAAGTAGATATATGTGTTGGTTTTTATAAACTATAATGGTTTACTTGATACATTGTATGTGATTTCCTCCTGCGTTTTTATCTAGCTTTGTATTTAAATAAGTTGGGGTTTTTAATGGAGAGAGTCATACATCTTACTGGATGCTCTGTGCATAAATTTCATTGATTTGTTTGTTTAATGTGATATCTTGATAGCGTGGTTAAAGGCCATGCCGTCAATGGCATGAGATTTCCCACAATGCTATGATAGCTTGTATTTAAAATTGTTTATGGTATTTGGTTCTGTGTATTACAGTGTTTATAGTATAAGGATATAGACAACTTGGGAATAGGCCATGCCATAGATGGCATGTTCCTTCCCACGGTAATGCGATAGTATAGCATAGGTTTTAAAGTGGTAAAAACTATGTATTGTAATTAAAGTTTGGACGAGGTCGTGACTTATGTGAGCACTGTGCATTACTGGTTTTCATGGAGGCCAGGGTATGCAGAGCCTTGATGGCATTTGTTGTTCTTAATGTAATTTGGAATTTGTACATATTTTAATGGATTTATGTGTAACCCACCGCCCGCATATGATTGTATAGCATGGCCTATGTGAGAGTGATTATAGGATTGGGTTTGCCATTGGTATATATAATACATATGGGTTGTTTATTATGACTTTTCCTTGGGTCTTGACATCCACGGGAATCGATGTCACGACCTTTGTTGGCAACAATATTTTTAATGTAATGTAATGAAATGTATTTTGATGAAATAAACAAGCTAGGCTTGCATTCCCACGGGATTCAATTCCTGCTTATGTTGCAATAAATGGATTTATGTTATGATGTTGAATTATGTAACTTGTTTTATGGTTATGTATAGATGGATATTATATGGGATTTTTAAATATATAATGCATGTGATTTATGGCATTTTAATATAGATGTTAGGACTGTAGGTTTTATGGAAGAGCCTTGATAAGGACCACATGGATGGTCACGATATCCCTCTAATTAAATTTAATGTTTAAACCAGTTATGTAAAGCACTTTGGTTTTAAATGATTATATCAAGAAGACCTTGGAAGGTCTTTATTAATTCGTTTTAGCTTGGTTATTTTATGAACTCTGTTCTTAGTAGATCTAGTTTAAAATATAAAGATGTATAGATTAGTATAAATAATATTTTAATTAATTAGTACTGAACTAGTTTATTTAAAAATTCGAGGGAAATCCTCTGCTGACAAATGAAATATGTTAGCAGAGTATTAAATACAGAGAACACGGTATAAAAATAATACTAAGATCAACACCTAGTTATACAGTAATATTTATGAAGGATACCACCCTAAAAATAAACAACATATAATAAAACTTCTCCAGCATAAGATTAGTATATTGTAATTACAAACCCTAGCAGTTTGTTAATCATAAAACTTAACCCTTAGGATTAGAAATTACACATCAGCCATTACTTAATATAAACAATAATAAATCTTTAGGAAATAAAATAGAGTAGGCTTTCCAAAGTTTCATACCTGAATTTGAAAATTTTTCAATGGCTGCACCTGCACGCTTAAATAACCAGCATTAGCAATTCAATGTAGATATGACCTCTGTTTGATGACCAAATCACTTGGGGACTACCATGTTCCACCCAACCATGACCCGGAACCATTCCTGGTTTAAATATGGACCCACCTGAGCTGGACTCCAACATGCAAGTAGCTTAGAGCTCCTAAGGTAGCATTTCCTATCTGGTAATTAGTTCGTAATAATCCTCCTTCAGTTTGAGAAGCAGTCCTCCATGAAAACACTTGAGATCCAAAAACAGGCAGAATAATAATTCCCCAAGGAAAAATCAGAACCCCAAGCCTTTGCTTGGCTTGAGTCTTTATAGGTAGACTTTTCAGTCAAAGGGGTAGTTAAATCAAGAAATCCTTGATTTCTTGATTTAACCCTTTTAAACTTACTGAGGTAATTTTCAATTCTTAACCTAGGAAGTTTTAACTAGTTCCTAGTAAATCTTTCATAGATATTTCACTATTTATAAACCTTTAATAATAAATAGTAATTGGTGGAGCTTCTCTTCTTTCTCTATTAAATTATATAATTAATTATAATTAATCCTTTATACATACTATGTATAAAGTACATAGTATTAAAATACTTGTTAGCATTTGTCTTTGGGCATCATTCATCATGATCCCTAGACCTAACAACACTTCTTCATGAAGGTCAAGTAGATAGATGGCTTAGGTATACTAGGCTAGGCAACTCTAAACATCCTTGTATGTTGGATTTCCGTCATATAACGTGGTAGCTCTTTAGTACTTTGATGAGAATACATAAATTCAAAATTTCATTTAATCACTTATAAATAAGTATGGTGATGATCAATATTTTTCTCGAGCCGTTTTCGCTTGGAAATTATTAAATTCTTTTCAGTAACCCCTAGCGCTTACCAGAGCCCATACATAATGCCTATAGCAGCGAGTTACAAACATAGTGTGATTCCAGAGCTTTCACTCAACACTAAATGCTAGGATGTACTTGTACGATACACCTAGGGATATAATGGCCAAAGATCCGATGCTCCAGAGCTTATGCTCAACATCAACATGGAATGCTCTAGGACTTATTCCCAACATTTTCAATTATATTTTCATGTGTTCCAGAGATTTATGCTTAACACAAATGTAAGTACTCATGTGCTACAGAGCCTCTCGCTCAACACAAAGCATCTCATAGATCATGTGCTTCAGGGTCCATTCCCAACACAAACATTTCATCAATCATGTTCTTCAAGGTCCACGCCCAACACAAAACATATATATACATATATATCATCAACAATTGGCTTACGCCCAATCTACAAAACAAATCATCATGTTCATATGCAGTAGGGTCTTCGACCCAAAAAAAAAACATCAATATAATCATCATGATCAATAGGCTCATGCCTATAAATGGGAGGTTCAAAATTCAGAACATTACATTATGTCTGCATTGACATGGTGACTACATTGAGACTGTTGTACTCAGGTGTTTTCATCGAATAACCAATTTGGGAAGTCAGGTTTTCCTGAAATCTTGCATCTTCCCACACATCATGATAAGAAAATAATAACCATACACAATAAATAATGATTCATTCACATACCATATCTATTTTGTAAATCATATTGTCAAGGTACTTCCACTTGGTAGGGCCCAGATATCCCTTAGCTATTCTAAAACCGTCGGTTAGTCTCATAACAAAATGTCATGCAATCATCGAAATATACATACATATTTTGTTAATACTAACAAAAATATAATAATTTGTACCATGCATCTGGCATCATAATCATTTACTTGAAACATAAATTTAAATCGGTATCCATGTACCATTATCAATTAAAGTTGCATGCTAGAGACGTAGTCAAAACATGATCATAATTAATAATATTAACATCACACAAATATATATAAATTCCACAAAATAACAAATCCATAGAGTTCATAGTGTCATCAACTAACAAAGTTCCACAATAATAAGAAAATACAAACACGTAGTTATGGTTAAGGAAATAAGGTCAAAATGGGGCGTTACATCCCCCAGATATTTGTACGAGGGGTTTTAAGAAGTGGGTTCAAAACCGCCCTTGTAGGTATTTATTTAGAACTACCCCAAAAGTCAATCATATCTATAACTTCAATTACTCCACGACCCATATCTAGAAATGAATATAAATGACCCTTTTCTATCCAACAACCGCAATGAATTATATCAAAGGTTTGTTTCCTATTTATAGTAAAAATGATTAAAGACCCTCGCTTGAGCACTTATACGTCGATCGATGGTTTTTCAAAATCTTGATCGAGGTCTTAATACCTCGATCGAGGTACATTTTTTTGTTTTTTCTGAAATTACGTTGCCAAAAATTGTAACCCACTGCCATGGATGCACCCATAACTATTCTCTCAAAGAAATACTACTTCTATGTATTGCTTCCTATTCCTCACTCAAAAGACTAACATAAGACTACTCCTACTAACTACCACTTTCTATTAGCTTCATCCTCCCTAAATGAAGAGAGAGCCCTTTTATTTATACATGAGTTGCTTTGAAAAGAGGATAAGCAACTAATAAATATAGATCCACATTTCTGTTAGCCTATTTTCCATAATTATAAAATACTTATCCCTTCAAATCCTCACAAATTCTCACATGATATTCCTCTTTGGAATTATCTTGAATAATTATCTCCTTCAAATACCAAAAAGGTGGAGGAAATATTTGAGAAGCTTTTGAGTAATCCTCGGATGAAAATCTTCAAATATTAATACACATTAAAAATCTCACACAACTTTGAGATATATATGAAAATGTGTCAACTTTCTAATATTTAATCATAAATTCTCTTAAAATACTTTAAATAAATGAATTGGAAAATAAAATGGTAAACCCATATTTATTTATGAAAATGGTATAAGGAATGGTGAATGGAGTGATGAATAGGGATGAATGTGAGGAATAGTGAAAGGAAAATAGGATGAAAATGTGACATTGGGGAGACCCAACAATAAGCATAGCTAATGCTTATATACATCATGTAGGTACACTAATAGTACTCAACCACTCATCACACATAATCACAAAACTTACTACTTGTCGATGCATACATAAACATGAATTTTCAATGTTTAGACACTAACTCATTGTAATAAGCTAGGAAACCAACATAATATACCGAAAACAACATAAGAATCAAGCAAAGGGTTTCAACAGAATTAATATGTTTCCCTTCTAAAAATTCCATGACATTCCTATCTACCTACTTCATTCTATATAATTCATAACTAACTTCCACAGGATATCCTTCCTCTGTTGGACTACCCTAGAGCATCAACTACATGACCTAACTCGAGTTAGAACTCGTAAGTGAAAGTGTTGACTCCATCGACCAAGCTTCCCTACCAGGAACCCACTAGTCATTGTCACGCACCTTGGGGAGTGTGTCATAGCACAACCCTTCCATGACTCTAGGTTTCACGGATAAGCGGTGGGTAGTGCCTCCAGCCCCCAATGGAACAAGGGACTATGTCTGCATTGACATAGTGACTGTTGTACTCAGGTTTTTTCATCGAATAACCAATTTGGGCAGTCAGGTTTCCCTGAAATCCTGCATCTTCCCACACATCATGATAACAAACTAATAACCATACACAATCAATAATGATTCATTCACATACCAGATCTCTTTTGGAAATCATATTGTTAAGGTACCTCCACTTGGTAGGGCCCAGGTATCCCTTAGCTCTTCTAAAATCGTCAGTTATTCTCATAACAAAATTTCGTGCAGTCATCGACATATACATACATATTTTGTTAATACTAACAAGAATATAATAATTCGTACCATGCATCTAGAACCATAATCATTTACTTGAAACATAACTTTAAATCGGTATCCATGTACCATTATCAATTAAAGTTTCACTCTAGAGACGTAGTCAAAACATGATCATAATTAATAATATTAACATCACACAAATATATATAAATTCCACAAGATAGGAAATCCATAGAGTTCACAGTGTCATCAACTGACAAAGTTCCACAATAATAAGAAAATACAAGCACGTAGTTATAGTTTAGGAAATAAGGTCAAAACGGGGTGTTACGTCCCCCAAATATTTGTATGAGGGGGTTTAAGAAGTGGGTTCAAAATCGCCCTTGTAGGTATTTATGAGGGGTTTTAGAACTGCCCCAAAAGTCATTGTTGAGAGTAGTTTAAATCTCTTCTAAAACTACCCCTAAAAGCCTAGACTTTTAACATTGGTTCTTTTAAGGACAGTTTTGTCAAAACCACCTCTAATGCCAAAAACCACCTTTTGGAGATAGAAGACAACCCCCTAAAGGTAAAAAATCTTCTTATAAAGATTCCATTATGAGTTGGGCCTTTTATTTGCAATATTCCATACACATTATTTAATTGAATCCAAAACATTTCCATGGTCCAAAAGTGTTTAAATTTATTTATTCTAACAATACTTCAAGGTCCCACCTTCAGTAAAATGATTGAGAAAACAAATTCCAAAGTCTTATTTTCAAACTTGTAGGGATAGTTCAAAGGGGGTTACTTTTATTTACTCTAACCAAAAGAAAAAAATATGATCCAAGCTCACTCTTTTATCTCATGAATGAAATCTGGGACATAATACACTGGAGACCTTTTAAGTTAAAAGGCAGGGGGTATTTATTTTTCTTTGTTATCGCATAAAATATCCAAGGCGAGGTTAGAGAGAAAAGGAGAAAGGGGAAGAAGAACCTCTTTATTTTTAAGAAGAAAAGCGAGGTTTGATCTTGTAAAAGGGAGAGAAGAAGAACCTCTTTATTTTTAAGAAGAAGAGCAACGATTTATCTTGTAAAAGGGAGAGATTTTTATTTTATTGTGGTGAATGGCATGGTCTTTCTCTTTGTAATAGCGAGAAAATGAAGCAAGATCCTTTCTTATTTTAATTTGAGAATCGTAACGAAGAGCACAATGGAACCTCTTTATTTTTAAGAAGAAAAGAAAGGTTTTATCTTGTAAAAGGGAGAGATTTTTATTTTATTGTGGTGAATGGCATGGTAAAAAAATATGGGTGAGGAAAAAAACACAATATGGGGGAGATGTTGTAATTTTTTTACTTAACAAAATAATAAAAAATGTTGGCCTTGCACATGGTTTTAAAACCATAAACCATGTGCATGGTTTTAAAACATGTGCACATGGTTTGCACATGGTTTATGGTTTTAAAACCATGTGCAAGGCCTCCTAAACAACCCATAGTTTTATTGTACATGGTTTAGGAGGGCCTTGCAAATGGTATTAAGACCATGTGCAAGGCCTCCTAAACAACCCATGGTTGTAGGAGGGCCTTGCATATGGTTTTAAAACCATGTATGGGGAAATGTTGTAATGTTAGTGCATAACAAAATAAAAATATTAGTAAATATATGTGGGCCATAAATAATATTAAATATTAATAATAAAATATTATATGTGGACCTTAAATAAAAAGATGTGTCTTTTGGTTTGAATCAAATCAATGGATACCTACGAAGAGATTTGATCGCTCTCGGTGCTTGATAGAGCCTAGGATTTGGATCTACACTGGTTTTAATTTGAGAATGGTAATGAAGACCACAATGGAAATATGGATATTTTAGAAAAGGATTTCTCTTTGAAATTTTATTTGGGCATAAAGAAAATGAATCCTTTTGGAGAAAATTTGACAAATGAACTTTAAGTGGGGAGGGGGGATTTTTTAACCTTCTAGACATAGGCGTAATGAAGACGTTAAAGGGTGGAGTCGACAAATTTATTTATGAACACCTATTAAACAACATTGAAGAAATTCGATGGATAAGACATATAAGACTTCAACATGATGAAACTTAACAAGCGTAACGTGGGGGATAAAACTATAACAAGTTTGATGAAACAATATTTGGGTGTAACAAGCACTTTTCATTGGACACACTGATGTAGAAATGATGGCATGAAAATACATATATAGAAAATTGGGAAATTTTAATCAAGGGTATCTGACCAAATTAAAACTTGATGCAATTGCACATAACACAAACTCTCACATTATGGGTGAAATCCAAATGAAGAAACTTATGTAAAAAATGAATATGGACGTGAAGAGGAATTTAATCTAGTAAAGAAAGAAAAGAAAAACGACCCAATTTAATATGTTTTCTTCTATCATTACGTTCAGATGCTTTGAAATCATGTTCTTTTTGGGAATCAACACATGTCACATGGATATTGCTCGAAATGCTATATAACACTTTTTCATATGCATAATCATCTTCTTGTATACTTTTTAGTGATTAAGGTCATGTATGAAAATTGACACAGCTTTCACTTGATGTTATACCAGTCAATTCAATATGTAAAAGATTTTTGATTGGTGGTATGTAGTAGTAAGTATATGTATATAACATTTTTATTTTATACTTAGTGATCAATATATAATAATAATTAAATCTCAAGATCAAGGTTTATTTAGATCTTGACTTGATGTATGAGATAAGGGTAGCCTATGATATAGGGCATTCAAATCATCTTATTTTTTAAAAGAGTGATTTTTAAAAGAGATATAGTTCCACCTCTTTTCTACATTTTTTCAAAATTCCAATAATTCAAGTCATATTAAAAGAGCCTAAAACCCAACCGAAAAGTTCCTACCAATAGATAGAGTGGAACTATAACTTCAACCATATTTTGATGGCGACCAAGCGAACAATAAAAGGGCTGATGCACAATCATGGACTCCTTTAAGGACACTTTAGATGCCACATAATACTAGAATAAACGAAAAACTATGATTTTAGGTGACAATTAGGGGTACTTCCCTAACTTGTTTGAAGATGAAGTAAAAAAAGAAAAGATAGGTAATTGAATCATATTTCATAATATATAGGGTTTATGCAGAGAAAGTGTGTGCAAATGATTATAAAATTAGTTTCCGTGAAAGTGGGTTTTCAAATTTTCAGCACATCTTAACATATATGTTTGTGCGGGTGCAGCAATATATGAGGTAAATGATGTCCATTTGAGATAAAATCCTGCATACATATAAAGGACATATGGGCCTAGTGCAACACTATTTATTCGGAATTTTTCATGAATTATTTTTTTTATTATTAATTATTGAAGTCAGAAAATCTTGAAATTAAAACCTTATGTGCGGGTGCAACACTTTAGGGGCAAAAATTAATGAAATCCTTGATTTCTTAATATAAGATCACAGAGCTTGATCTCGTCTAGTGCACCATATAGTTTTTATGGGAAATGGTGATGGAAATCGAAAGTTATATAAGAAACAATCGATGTATGTATTCTCGAAAACTAACGTGTGTCATTTAGAAAAATAATTATAAATAAATAAAACATAGTTTTGTAGGAAAAAATTATATATTCAAAATCGTCATTTGTTACTCTACAATATCGTACATTTTCATAAAAAAATATTGTGTATGTCATATCAAAATAGGGATCTAATCTGAGCATATTGATAGAGTTCTAAAAGACTTGAGCAATAGCCCTGGTTGATTTGTCCTAGCCATTAGGTTCGGTATTCTGAAGCTGCTTCCAAACCCAATGCCAAACCTTAATCCCGTCAAATATTTAAATTTTCAAATAACGCATATGCGATATGAATAATACATAACGCATATGCGATATAACGCATATGCGATATGGATCGCATATGCGTTATATCGCATATGCGTTATGGATTGTTCATATCGCATATGCGTTATATCGCATATGCAATATATAGAATTACATTTAGAGCTTATTTATGTGGTATGGCTTCTAAATTTACATTCAAAACTAATTTATGATAAATTTTACACTAATTTATTTTTGTCCTAACGCATCATTGTTCACCACCCTCATCCTCATCATCATCATCACCACCCCCATCCTCATCTTCATCACCACCCTCATCCTCATCATCATCATCATCACCCTCATCCTCATCTTCATCACCACCCTCATCCTCATCCTCATCATCATCACCCTCATACTCATCTTCATCATCATCATCATCATATAGTCATCCTCCTCCTCCTCCTCATCATCATCATCATTGTTCATCATCATCGTCATCACCATCACCCTCATCGGCTTCATCATCATCATCATCACCCTCATCCTCATCTTCGTGATCATCATCATCACCCTCATCCTCATCAGCATAGTCATGGTCATCATCGTCATCGTCATCATCATTAGATGTCATCGTGCCCTCATCCTCCTCCTCCTCCTCCTCATGATCATTAGCATCACCCTCATCCTCATCAACTTCATCATGGTCATCATCGGCATCATCCTCATCCTCATCCTCATCATCATCATCGTCAACCTCATCATCATCATCATCATCACCCTCATCCTCATCATCATCATTATCATCATCATCCTAATCATGATCATCATGGTCATCACCATCATCATCATCATCACACTCATCCTCATCACCATCATCATCATCATCATACTCATCATCACCCTCATCATCATCATTATACTCATCATCCTCCTCATCATCACCATCATCCTCATCATCATCTTCATCGTCACCCTCATCCTCATCCTCATTGTCACCCTCATCAGCATTGTTCATCACCCTCATCGTCACCATCATCATCATCTTCATCGACAGCCTCATCCTCATCATCATCATCATATTCATCATCCTCCTCATCATCACCATCAACCTCATCATCATCTTCACCGTCACCCTCATCCTCATCATCATCATCACCCTCATCATCATCATCATCAACCTCGATCCTAATCATCATCGTTCATCACCCTCATCCTCATCATCATCATCATGATCATGATCATCATCATCATTGTCACCATCATCACGGTCATCATCATCACCATTGTCATCCTCAACCTCGTCAGCATCCTCATCCTCATCATCATCATAATCCTCATCCTCATCACGTTCATCACCCTCATCCTCCTCCTCCTCATCATCATCATCACCATCATCATCATTGTCATCATCATCATGGTCATCATCTTCATCGACACCCTCATCCTCAACATCATCAGCATCCTCATCATCATCATCATCATAATCCTCATCCTCATGCCCATCACGTTCATCACCCTCATCACCATCATCATCATCATAATCCTCATCCTCATGCCCATCACATTCATCACCCTCATCATCATCATCATCATCATCATCGTCATGGTCATCATCACCCTCATCCTCATCCTCATTCTCATCATCATCATCATCATCATGGTCATCACCATCACCATGGTCAAATCATCTTCATCGACAGCCTCATCCTCAACATCATCAACATCCTCATCATCATCATCATCATAATCATCATCCTCATCATCATCATCATCATAATCATCATCCTCATCATCATCACGTTCATCACCCTCATCATCATCATCATCATCATCATCATCATCAGCAGATGCATCATTGTCATCATCATCATGGTCATCATCTTCATCCACACCCTCATCCTCAACATCATCATCATTTTCATCATCATCATTGTCATCATCATGGTCATCATCATCATCATGGTCATCGTCATCATGGTCATCATCATCATCATGGTCATCATCATCATCATGGTCATCATGGTCATCATCATCCTCATCACCCTCATAATACTCATCCTCATCACCCTCACAAGCATCATCACTCATCACCC
>LPNX011224934.1:0-17937 GCA_001517045.1 Pseudotsuga menziesii
ATTCAAAGAAAGTTGAGAGAGGTCGCATACTCAACTCTCATTCTCGATGAGTTCATGAGGGCAGAACATCAGGCTTTCTCTTTTATGCAACAGTTCCAAGATCATCGATTAAGTCACATGCTTCAAATATCTGGTTGCAATTCAGTTCTCTGGCATTCTTCAAATTGCAAACAATATATGTATGCATTAAAGCCAGTCTCTTCGAGGATTCGGTGCTCGGACGCTACCAGAGCTGCTTGAAGGAGACAACCATGAGGTTGGGAGCAGACGCCGTGGTCTTCACCATTTACCCTTCTTCTTCAACTGCCAGTGTCGGTCTTCTCTCCTACACATTTCTCTTTGAGAATCGCCACGGAGAGACCGTTGTCCCGTTCTCACCACGCAGTCAGTCTCTTCACCACGCAGTCAGTCTCTATCGCGCAGGGATTTAGTGTCACGCAGTATTCATTCTTCATGCAGTAATTGCAGATTCGATACTCAAGGTAGTATACTCAGAAAATTAGGGTTTGCTCAGAAGATTGGCGCCAGAGGTAATGTTTCTCCACCAACCAGCCTCCAACGCAACATATACACCAGAGTCTTCAACGCATCATATACTCAGGCAGCTTCAGTTCGCAGCAATCTCCAGCTTCATGATACTCCACAGGAGCAGGTCATAGGCATGATACTCCACGGTCTTCACTGAATGGTCGCAGTTTATCAGCATGATCAGTTCACACAGAAAATTAGGGTTTCCATGTACAGCAAAGTGAGGTCACTCAGACTCTCAAGATACAATATTACATAAATACATCTACAAGCATTATCAGTCTTCAGCGCATACATCTGCAGATACAATGGAATGCACAGTGCAATCATAGCGCAGTCTCAAACTCCAGCAATTTAATAATACATACAAAAGCGCTCACGGGGAAAAATCTTGTCCAATGAGACAATTGAAAAATCAGATGGGAGTCTGCTGACCGCACTGACGTTTAATTTTGTGGTTGGTGTGCACTAGGGTTGTGCTATGGTGCAACGCTCAAGCAAGGCTCGAAAACCAAATCCCAGTTCTATGAACCACATATCAAGCTTGAGAACCCTAGTACCATGCTGCTGTAAATGATCTGTCCCCGAAAATATACATTTACTAGATACAGATACAACACTTAAACTGATCGATTGTGTATGTACACAGATCAGAGCGTACACCACACTACAACTTCGAGCCAAAACGACGGGAAACTGTAAATATTGACAAAGTGCTGTAGGTGTTCTAAGTGCGAGTTTTCTGATTTTGAGGGAAAGGCTTATCGTAAATACACATTCCACCACAGACTTAAACTCTTATCAGCTCAGAAAACACAGTTTACGATTCTCAATTCATAAATTAGGGTTTCACTTGGAGGAGGAGTACCAGGAGTAACGCATGCAGGCAGGAGAGACTGTCAGGCAGCTCTGAAAGAGCAGACTGGCAGGAAAAATGGCAGCGTTCTGATAACACAGGCAGAATGGCAAGCATGCAATGCAGCCAGGAGTTATGGCAGGCGGATAGCCAGGCTCTGATACCACTTGTTGGTAATAACTCCCGATTCTAATTGATTATTCAAATGCAAATGCCTATATTTATACATTTCATGAGGCGGTTGATTACCAGCCTTTTCGCCTTCCTAGCTATTCATATTCCTATTATTTATTTACAATAATCCTGACGGATTATTCTAACAGTAGACAAGAATAAACATCCATTGTAATGGAAATCATGATGAATATATTGAAGAAGAAGTTAGTGATGGTGGTCGAGCGTAAGTTGAATGTCTGTTCTAAAACTCTCATGAGAATTAGAAGGGATCACAAACTCAGGGGGATTTAATATCATAAAATTTCAATTGATACTTGAAAAATGTATTTTGGTAAGAAGAGAAGAATGTTTTGAAGTTGCAACCAAAACAAGAAGAGTAGAGGTGACAAATTGGTATCAACTACGACAATTGGATTTGATCTCAGTTTTGAAGAATGAATGTGTTTAGGAGAAAAAATGTGATAGGGGAGTCCATAAACTCATCATTGAAGTCCTCATTCAAATACCAAGCTACAAGAAGATCAAGAAGGACCAAGCACGAAAGGTTTAGATCGTGATCAAAATCAGTTTAACGATCAAGGAGAATTCCGCTAGGAAAATATACGAGGAAATTATGACAAGGTCAGTTACTAGAATTAGAAACCAATCATCATGTTGAGATCTTGGATCAATGGGCAGGAGAGGTCGTCTACGAGATCAATGAGAGAGAACGATTTCGCTTGTGGAAGTAAAGAGTATGTTGAAATAGATGAATGGATGTGGAATTTATATTAAATATATTTTGTTCCATTTTCAAGTCCATCATTGATGTGAGTGAATATAAATTCGATGGTCCTAACTCATTCTGCTAGGTGAAATCACACGATGGTTAAAACTATTCTCTGGGCGCAGAATTTTTATGAAGTTTAGTTCAATACCAGTTCAAGTCCACTGTTGATGTGGGTTGATCCATATCCAACGGTTGTCAACAATTCCAATGATTGAAACTATGAGTCAGTTAAGAAGAAGGAGCAGATGTAGAATCTTTATGGAAACCATCTCATCAAAAGTTTGAAATACGAATCTGGAAAAACCTTTGGCCGAATTGTTAGATTTAGTTGTTCTACTAAACTATAGAACATGACTAAAAAGACTGTACAGTGAGGTGAGAATGATCTTGAATAGAAATCCTAGTATCAAAGATTATATTAAATAAAAACTTAGTGATATACACTTCCAAAAAAGGGATAGAAGAATGGGTGAGGAGGGAAGAGTACAACTTCTATGAGCAATTGTACTTCTGGTTCCATAGAATTAAAAACAGAGTTTACTCTACAAGTCATTATGTGTTTATAACTTCACTTCTAATCACCAGAATTATGAGTTTGAAACTCTCTATGTGCATGTGTATTTTTGCACTTTGAGTTCTGATATAAGTACAGGGACCAATTGAAAAATTCTATGTCAAGTTGGTTACAACAAAGGGAATAATAGGTTATACTTTGTCATTGTTGTCAAAGGGGGAGAAGGTTTAGGTGTTTCCATCAATGCCAAAGTGGGAGATTGCTGGAAATATATATTATAGTTGTTGTTGATGTCAAAAGAAGTTCAATGATGACAAAGGGATAACAAAGGACATGATGGCAGAGTGAACTCAGTATAAGTCAAAGGAAAGACAAATGTAGTGATGGCATGGCATGAATGATGAAATGGTAGATATGATGACATAGAATAACGTAATTGATGGAAAATTGGTAAGATACATTGCCTATGATGAAAAAATAGATGATGCGACATCATTCCGGAGAAATATGGTAATTGGTGAAAATCAGGAAATTGACTAAGTATGGATAAATAGTCAAAACTAGTATAAGAGCATCTGACAGAATGACTTCCCTAAATCATGGGTTAGAGTAAATTCCCACAACACATAGGGGTCTTGTAGATAGGTGTTTTATCTACCTAAACATGTCTTTATTTTGTCTTGGAAGTAGTTGAGGAAGAAGTTATGGACCTGCCAAAACAATGTTTTAAGAAGATTGGATCAAACTAAGAAATTTGTCGAAGTATCATAACAAAAGGTTGAAATACTATTTTCAAATTCCCTCCAGAAGATGTGTGTGTGCTAGTAAGATCTAAAAATGACATGATCCTTCTCTTTGGTGAACTGGCTATCCAGCCATGAAGTCAGATTCTCATTTGGTTCTTATACGTGCAAAATATCGATCTTCCAAAATAAGAGAAAAAACATCAGTTGACATATTAAAAATGACAGAGTGTTAAAATGAAATCATCGATGAATAAACAGATCAACGGTCAGGATCTCTCTTGCAGCAGATCGACAAGTCGTAAAAAAATGTTGTGGGATTATCGTTGCGTAAATGGAAAAACAGACAGGAGAAGTGTTCTGCAAAGGATCGAGATCAGGGAGTTGAGAATAGTTTTTCAAAACAGATCAATGGTTCAGAAAATAAGTGCAGGTGCGAAACTGTGGAAAGTAGAGAGTCGAAGTCATGGAAAAGTTGAGTTTCCAACTTTGGCCTTCTGGAGTGCGGAAAGGAAAGTACAAAAAGAAAAAGAACATATGCTTGTTTTCGGAAACATTGAGTTTTCAACTTTTGCATTCCGTAGTGGAAAAAGGTTAGTGTGGGTGAAAAACCACAGAATTAAAAAGGTTGAAGTTTTGGAAACATTGAGTTTTTGACTTCCGCATTCCGCAGTGCGAAAAAGGAAGTGCGGAAAGGTCAATGCGCGTGTGGAACCGCATAAATAAAAAGGGTCGAAGTTTTAGAAACATTTAGTTTCTGAATTCTACATTCCATGGTATGAAAAGGCCAGTGCGGAACAATCAGTGTGGGTGTGGAACCACGAAAATTAAAAGGTCAAATTTTTGGAAACATTGAGTTTCCAACTTCCGCATTCTGCAGTGAGGGAACAAAAGTGCGGGTGCAGAATCGTGGAAATCAAAAGGTTGAAGTCGTGGAAAAATTGAGTTTCTGACTTTTGCATTCCTCCCTATGGAAAAAGAAAGTGTGGAAAGATAACAACAGAAGGAATGTTGCAGGAGAGGTAAGGTGGAAAGGAAAAAGTTTGAAAAACTGGAAAGTTGAGTTTCTGTTTTTCTCCTTCCACTGTGTGGAAAGGAGCGTGCAGAAATATTAGTTCATAAAATGGAAGACATTAACAACGCCTAAGTTTTTTTTTGAGAGCCTGCATTCCACATCCTATTATCTGGAAGATCGATGGTCACAAAGAATAACACAGGAGATCGATGGTGTGGAATGGTTGAGGCAGAAAGCTAAGTGTGGAAAGACCATCTACAGGATTGAAAGTGCAAAAACATAAAAAAAATGTTAACAGAGTTGCAGAAATGGATTCTAGGCTGCAGGAAGAATGAAAGGGTGTTTCTAGTGCAAAGGAACGATGAAAGATTATGATGACTGAAGGTTAGATGATGAATTATCCATTTGGTCATGACCTCATCTAGTGTTTACATGTAGTGAAGATTAGCTGCAATCTTTAAAGATGAAGCCCACAAGTATGAAGAGAATGTATGCTATTGTTGGAAGAATATTAGATCGGTTTAATTTTGAAAAGAATGAAATGTTCATAAATAAAATTATGAAGGGAGTGGTTAAAAAATTTACGCTGGTTATCAAAAGGCACATAAATAGAGTTAGAGTATTGTAAGGACACGACTGTTTGAAAATGTATGTTGTTTTATTGATGTTTAAGAAGAATATATAAACGAAATCTTGAAGAGGAAGAAGGTCTGTCTTTGGGGTCTCAATGGGTGAATAATGAATATCTATCTAGAAGATGAGAAGTCAAATAATGAAAAGTGTATCTCTGCAATCTAGACTCTTGTAGCAGCAAGACATAATACCAAGTAAAGAAAGCCATAGACATAGTTTGAAGAAGGTCTAGGAAGTTTAATAATATCAAATTAGGGTGGCAGGGTGGTTCTAGGGAAGGCTACATGCCTGCAAGGAGGTCTTATCCTCCTTCCAATAGTGGCTGTAGAATCAGGGTATTGGTGTATCCTTGTCTCTAGGTGTAGACAGGAATCATGGTATTGGTGTATCCTTATCTGTAGGTGCGGGTAGAACTCAAGGTGTGGGTGCATCCTTCAGTAGTGTTTGAGAAAATTGGGGATTGTGGTCTCCAGGAAGTGGGTTCTTGCAAATAACTAATGTATATTGTAAAGACAAAGTTTTGCAGATAATAGAAATGTGTTGGTGGTTTACCTTATTAGGGTTCCACGATAAAATTTGTGTTCTGTGTATCTTATTGATTCAATATTTTGATTAAAGTTTAATAAGTGGTTTAAATGGTAAACATTCAACAATAGTGATTAACCCCCCCTCTTAGTATTGAACAGCTATCAGCAATTGGTATCAGATAAGGATGCTTCACTAATAGTTTAGCCACTGGAAGGAAGATCCTATTAAAAACCACTATGGATCAACAAGAAGATATTTACATAGAAAATGGATCTCCAATATTTGGAAAAGAAGAATACATATTTTGGAGAACAAGAATGGAAATTTATCTGAAAGCATTCGAACCTGTTGTATGGAATGCAGTGATCACTGATTACATCCCACCAAAGAGAATAAGGAGTACAACTCAAAAGAAATACAAGAAAAATTATGCAAATGCAATAGAGGACATATTAGATGGAATATCTCAATCTATCAAAAGGAATATTGGACCATGTGTCACGGAGAAAACCTCATATGGATTGGGGTACCACAACAGACAAAGTAACCGCAGAAATCAATCCCTTCCCAATATACAAGAGAAATAAACATCTAACGCTAAAGGATCTTGAAACATACCTTATTCCATATGGTTGATGTAGATCCCTATTGAGATTTTCTAATCTCGCTTGTGTTAGCAATTTGCTCTCTCAACAATCAGCAAACAAGATAAGCATTCTATATAATTGTGTCAGGCCTACTCTAACACATATATAATCAATCAAGTATAAGCAATTAAAAGAATCCATGGATTCAATATTCATTTAAATGCACATCATTGGATAGGAAAAGATATTTCTATTAATATAAATCAGAGATTACAAGAATGGCAACCTCTATCGGTACGTCTGCAAACCAGATAAATTGAGTCCTCCACCTGGGCCTCCACCACCTCAATCCTTCATCTCTCGATAGCAGGCTCACAAGCAAAGGAAATCTTGGGAAGAACACAAATTTCTCCAAGGGACAAAGGGATGCAAACTCAAGTATAATCAAGCTTCAAAAACAATGGACTATAGTTTTATTGCTCTTCAATTCCTCTTCTTTCAATGTATCCAAAGGGTTCCTTATATAGTGCTTCAATGGGGTAATGGAAGGTCACATTTGAGTGATCTCAAGGCATATGGAAGGCCAAGAGACAAGTGACTTGGATCCACATCAAGGAAAACTCCAAAACTATTTGGCCTTTTTCACACATCCCGATGTATGCGGGTTTAAGGGTCATATCTGTGTATATACGCGAGAATGGGTTTAAAAGTCACGTATGGAAAATAATGCATGTTTTTAGGGATGATCTTGGAAACATCAATGGTACAAAAATAGTCCATGGCATCCAAAGAGTCTGCAAATGGATAGGGAAGGCCATAAATATGTGATCTACTATGTGTGGTAAAATCAACTGTAACAGATGCCCCCTAATGTGTGAGGTCAGAGGGGTGATCCGATGGCTGAAATACATTATAAGTCCATCCCATAAGTGGAATGATGAAGAACCAAGTGGAAGAACCAACCATCCAAAAATACAGTACAAATATATATGCATATGATTGCAAGTACATACACTAGTCCCAGATACATAGGAGTACAATGGGCATGAATAGCCATGATACAAAATATGACATGTGTGGTCATCGCCACGTACAATGTCGATAGATCAGAATCTCCATGATGAATATATACAAAGGATCATGATCTCCATGAAAGATGAAGATATAAAATGGATCAAGATCTCAATAATTGCTGAAGATATCTAACATACACTGGAAGTAAGTCACGAGAGCTGAAATCTCATGAACACTAGCATGATCAAGGAGGTAGAATATCTGGAATTCCACCAATATGGAAAGTCTTCTACACAAACCGCTACGAGTACATGTCATACTATGTGAATAAAGGTGTCAAGGTTGAACATAGTATTCCATCGTCTGATTACCAGTCCTTGATGTATACCATTAATAGACGCAAGATCACCCACCGATAATGAAAATGGGAATCAAGGTACTAGAGTGCAAACTAACAAGTGTGAATAAATGTGTTGAGGTCGAACACTTGAAATAATCCATTGATTAGGGGACATTGATGTATTCCCAAAATTGTCAATGGCGAGAGAACCTACCACTAATGATTGCAAGTCTCAAGGCACTCAAAATGACTCTAGACGCCTATCCCAGAATAAATGATCTGAAGTCGTTGGGATGAAATCTGTTGGAAGGAGGGAATTAAGGCATCCCCCATCATCCAACACGAGGTACTTAGCAAAGCTGTATAATGTGGAAGGACTCGATCATAATGTGCATGAACCAGGACAAGTACCGGGAATGGCCGACATGCAAAGTCAAGAAAACTAAGGAATGGACAACTTAGGATTCAGCCTCCTTCAAACAATATCATAAAGGCGAATGGTGGTTGAATGTAGGCAACATAGACTCAATATAAAAAAATAGTACATCTCTGTGACATAGGAGGCATCGACAAAGGCTCCATAGGGATTGGAATCTTAACCATTCGATGTAGATAAACTCAAAGAAACGAGTACAAATCCTAAATTCAAACTATTAACCCAACCAACGAATGTGATATACAGTGCTCTGTTTGAAGGCGACATGACTCAACTACTGCCAAAGATAACATCTTTTCTTGTCTGGCTTTTTTGTTTTTTGATATTTTTTGGACTTTTTCAAATATTTTGAAAATCTTGAAAAAAAATAAAAGTGCTTTATAGTTACAGACTAGGAGGAGACAAGTGTCAAGGGGAAAACAAACTAGTTCCAAGCAGTGGAACATACCTATGCTTAATGCAAGGAAACATGTGTAGGATAATGACACTCAGGGGAAAGTCCCCTCCCAGAAAAAAAAAAAAAATGGGGAATTAAGCTGCAAAAATATGTAAAATGGCTCTTCTTGGCTGGACATGAGACAAGCTCGGGATATATGGCTGATACTCAAAGTCAGGGAAGCCGGCATAAGGATCAATAAGGCAAGAAAAACTCATGATAATGCAATTACAACTTGACATAAGGGAGTCCCGGGGAAAAAGGCTAGCATAAAGGTCAAGAGGAGTATGAAGCTCTTGCTCAAGGTCATGGTGATGCTATACAAAGGACTCCCACAACCTAAAGGAGGAAACACGGCATGGGCACCAAATGCAGCAAGGATCTAACTAGGGAACCCATGTATAGGAAAGCTCTACCATTCACATAGTGGCACTTCTTAAAGCATCATGAAGGTTCCGTGACACCATGGAATGGGTTTGTACCTAAGGTTAAAATGGAACGGTCATAAAGAAATGCATAAGTGCAAGCGCATGTGATATCCTAACCTATATGCCAGTTCAGACATAATACCTATGATAGGCAGGAATGGGTCAAAACCTCAGAGAGAGTGTACAAAACCTGGACCCTATATGACAACCATATAATTCCAAAACAACCCAAAATAGTCAATAAAGAATCCAAACTATAGGATATAGGGAGGAATGACCATGACAACTACACCCAAAGGAAACAATGTGGTGAATGATGGGACATAAAAAAGGAAAGTAAGGTGTAGACCCAATGTTCACGCATCCACTACCACCCCCATGAGGGTGACCATCGATGTAAAGACTGAGAGAAGGGAGTCAACATCTTCCACAAATGGAGTATAGGGTGGAATGTGACCACTTCCAAATATATGAGCACGATAAGGGGTTGTGATCCCCAAGTATGACACCAGGGTCCGTACTAGGACCAAGGATGGGTGATAGGATACCAGGCATGCCAAAAATAAAAGGACCCAAACTCAAGAGAGCATAAATATACTCAAGTAACCGTGATCGCAAAGGCCAACTAGTGCATAAAGAGCACACTCCTAAGAAAATCTATAGCCAAAATACAATCAAACCAAGGGGAGGATATGTGAGCTCTTGAATGCAGCAGGTATGTCTCTCCTAGGAGAGGCCCAAAACTTCCATACACTACAAGTGGAGGTACGTAACCAATTATAGTGGCCCTCAGCTTCAACACGTCAAGCGACTATGCTGTCTGACCCCCACTTGGCCAGGACACCTACAGAATAACCTTTGCAAGTACCCCCTGTGATACCTAGGTAAGGAAGCTAAGGTCACCTCAATATAATCAATGGTCAGGTGGATAGTCATAGGTAGGATTGACCGTATGGGCAGGGTAGCAAAGCCCAAAACTCTCGAAAGAGCCCCCAGATATGAATACAATCCTAGAAATATCTATGGCACTCACAGAAAGTGACCAGGGGTCATCCCAATCAAAATCATGTGCACTGCTTCGTGCTTAACTCCTTTGTAAGAGGAGCATCCTAAGAAACACTAATTATATCAAGGATTTCTCTCTCACCTAGACAGACACCTAATTTTTTTGTTTAGTGGTTTTGGAGAATTACCTCACAATGAACTATTCCAAGACCCTAAAACCTATTCTTGTTGGTGAACCCTATAAAAGAAAAATGTGTAGTTCATTTTAAATTATGCATTGATTTTAATGTCTATAATTACTCAAAGGGAAATGGTCGTGCAACTAATAATATGAAGAATCAATAGTGAAATAAAAGTGCGCACCTAACAAGCAATGCCAAGTGGAATCTTGTAGAATGAAAAATAGGGTATGCCACTACATGAGATGAATAAATATATATTCCTTTCCAAATGACAATGAAATCCTTCCTATATGAAAGCCTAAACACTCCCATCCAAGCAATCCAATGCAAGTACCTCCTCAAATCCATATCTAAGATGCAACTAAGAGTGCAACTACTTTGTATTTTTCAATATAAAATCATGAAAAATGCAATAAAAGTCATCTAAAACTCTCAGTCTCTGTAGCAAGTATAAAACACAAACCCATCAAGACACCGAGATAAAAAAGAGTAATGCACTAATGGAAAAACAAAAAGGATAAATGACTAAAACTACTTTCAAAGAAAAATCAATGAAAAGATGGTCTATGGTCACAAAAGAAGCATCCAACAGACAACATCAGAACCAAGGAAGACCCAACCACACTCACAACCCACCTAGAAACTTCCCACAACATCAAACTCACCAAAAGGGAGGATGTATGCAACTGTTTAAAGAACAACTGCATATATACGTGACTTTTGGCCAAAAAGCTACATGTATACGTGGATTTTGGCCAAAAAACTAGATGTATACGTGACTTTTGGCCAAAAACCTGCATACACAGAGAAGACAGTGGTAAAAAGTAGGCCAAGGGTCAAACCAATAAAGGGGAGTGTCAATGGATGAACATAATATAAAATGCAACACAAAAACAAGGAGAAACAAAGAGCAATTCAAGAATATCAAGCACAATGTGCCCCCAAACCCCAAAGAAAAATAAGGAACATCCCCAGTATGGTTGCCAATTCTGTTACAGAGAAAACTTCCTATGGCTCGGGGTACCACAATAGATAGAGTAATTGCAGAAATCAATCCCTTCCCATTATGCAAGAGAAATAAACATCTAACACTAAAGGATCTCGAAACATACCTTATTCCAGATGGTTGATGTAGATCCTTGTTGAGATTTTCCAATCTCACTTGTGTTAGCAATTTTCTCTCTCAAAAATCAACAAACAAGACAAGCATTCAATATAATTGTGTCAGACCTATTCTAGAATATATAATCAATCATGTATAAGTAATTAAAAGCATCCATGGATTGAATATTCATTTAAATGTAAATCATTGGATAGGAAAATATATTTCTATTAATATAAATCAGAGATTACAAGAATGACAACCTCTATCGGCACGTCTACAAACCACAGAAACTGAGTCCTCCACCTGGGCCTCCACCACCTTAATCCTCCATCTCTCGATAGCAAGCTCACAAGAAAAGGAAAGCTTGGGAAGAACACAAAGTGCTCCAAGGGACAAAGGGATGTAGACTCAAGTATAATCAAGCTTCGGAAACAATGGACTATATTTTTCTTGCTCTTCAATTCCTCTTTTTTCAATATATCCAAAGGGTTCCTTATATAGTGCTTCAATGGGGTAATGGAAGGTCAAATCCGAGCGATCTCAAGGAATATGGAAGGCAAAGAGACAAGTGACTCAGATCCACATCAAGGAAAACTCCAAAACTATTTGGCCTTTTGCATGCATCCCAATGTACACAGTTTTAAGGGTCATATCCGCGTATATACACGAGAATGGGTTTAAAAGTCATGTATGGAAAATAATGCATGTTTTTAGGGATGATCTTGGAAACATAAAAGGTACAAAAATAGTCCATGGGGTCCAGAGAGTCTGCAGAGGGACAGGGAAGGCCATAAATATGTGATCTACCATGTGTAGTAAAATCAGCTGTAACACACACGTCAAGGTGATCTTTGGTCGAGGATCTACATCAACCATCCAGAATAAGGTATGTTTTGAGATCCTTTAGTGTTAGATTTTTATTTCTCTTGCATATTCGGAAGGGATTGATTTTTGCGGTTACTCTGTCTGTTGTGGTACCCCAAGCCATAGGAAGTTTTCTTTGTAACACCATGTGTCTTAGCCAAGGAACTCTGGGTCAAATTATAAATTCTTTATTAAAATGAAGAGATAACAAAAACAAACCTTGCTATTTGCAAGTATGATAGTGAAGATATAACTCAAGATGAAGAAAATCTATTCATTGGGACAATAACCCAAACTTCAAAATATAATTTAGATGTGGAAAGAGAGGTGAACTTAGAAACATAACTCATAAGTTCCTTTGAAGAATTGAGAAAAAACAGGAGGGAGAACAAGTCTTTGGAAAACAAATTTTCAAGGTATCAAGAAGAGTAAAAGTTAAATGAAGAGGAAGTCAAGACTCTCTGAGAAGAACTGTACATGTAAGACAACAAATGATGGCTAGCATGGAAGAGTTTGAGAGCCTAAAAAGGGAAGTTTCTAACTTCAATAAAGAAATAAAGATGCTGGAAGACCACGTGGAAGAGGCCGAGAGATTAAGAAAATAAGTTACTTTGCTTAAGAAGAAGCTTGATGATGAAGTTATTAAGACAAAGTTTGTGAAAAGCTCAATGATTTTAGATGACATCTTGAGGAGTCAGAAACCATCACATGATAAAAATGGTTTAGGGTATGACAATGAAAGGGAGTCAAAATGTTCCTCCTTCACTAATTGAGAAATAGATAATAGAAGAGGCTATGCTAATGTACTAAAGATTCCAATTAAGAATAGTAAGAATTCTTCCCCCTCATCTCATTATAATGACAAAACTGGAATGATACTTAAAAGACCAAGGACAAGTAGGGTCCAACAAATATTTCTTGATCATTGTTATGCATGTCATAATTCTGGTCATATGGATAGAGAATGTAAGCTAATGGTGTAATCTATTTGATGGAAATGTATTTGTACCAGTAGGAAATCTAACATGTGTTGGCTTTCATTTACCTCACAATGTTGTTGTTAGAAATGCCCTTGTGTCGGTGCTAGAAGGAAAGCTAAGATGTGTTATATTTCCTTCATGGTGTAATTTATTTGACGACAATGTGGTTGTACCAGTATGAAAACAAACACGAGTTAGATTTCATTCACCACACAATTTTGTTGTTAGAAATGTCATTGTGATTATGTTAGAAGGAAAGCTAACATGTTTTATATTTCTTTTATGGTGCAATCTATTTGATGGAAATGTGGTTATATTGATTGGAAATCTAATACGCGTTAGCTTTCATTCACCACGTGATGTTGTTGTTAGAAATTCCCTTGTTATTGTGCTAGAAGGAAAGCCAAAACGAGTTAGAATTCCTTCATGGTGAAATTTATTTGATGGCAATGTGGTTATACCGGTCGGAAAACTAACATGTGTTACCTTTTGATTTACCAAACAATGTTGTTGTAAGAAATGCCCTTCTGCTTGTGCTAGAAGGAAAGCCAACATGCGTTAGAATTTCTTCATAGTACAATGTATTTGATGGCAATGTGATTGTACTGGTAGGAAAGCTAACACATTTTAGATTTCATTCACAACGCAAAGTTGTTGTTATAAATTACCTTGTGCTTGTGCTAGAAGGAAAGTGTTATCTTTCTTCATTGTGAAAATTTATTGTAAGAAATGTCATCGGTTTTGCTATAAGGAAAGCTTTGGCATGTGTTAGTTTTTCCTTCATGGTGCATTGTATTTGATGGAAATTTGGTTGTACCGATTGGAAAGATAAGACACGTTAGATTTCATTCACCAAGCAATGTTGTTGTAAGAAATGCCTTTGTGATTGTGCTAGAAGGGAAGCTAACATGTGTTAGGTTTTCCTTCATGGTGCAGTGTATTTGATGACAATGTGGTTATATCAATCAGACATCTAACACACATTAGCTTTCATTAACCACATGATGTTGTAGTTGGAAATTCCCTTATGCTTGTGCTAGAAGTAAAGGTAACATGTGTTAGATTTTATTCACCATACAATGTTGTTGTAAGAAATGTCCTTCTACATATGCTAGAAGGAAAGCCAACATCCATTAGAATTCCTTCATGGTGCATTGTATTTGATGGAAATTCGGTTGTAGTGGTCGGAAAGATAACATGCGTTAAAATTCCTTCATGGTGAAATATATTTGATGGAAATGTGGTTGTATTGGTAGGAAAGTTAACACATGTTAGCTTTCATTCATCACGTAGTGTTGTTGTTAGAAATTCCCTTGTGTTTGTTCCAAAAGGAAAGATAACATGAGTTAGTTTTTTTTCACTGTGCAATTTTGTTGTTAGAAATGCCCTCATGATTCTGCTAAAAGGAAAGCTAATTCCTTCATGGTGTAATATATTTGATGGCAATGTGGTCATACTGGTTAGAAATAACTTTGTTCTTGTGCTAAAAGGAAAGATAATATGAATTATCTTTCCTTCATGGCGCAATGTATTCAATGCAAATGTGGTTGTATCAGCTGGAAAGTTAACATGCATTTGATTTCTTTCATGGTGCAATGTGGTTTTGTTGGTAGGAAAGCTAACACGTGTTAGCTTTCATTCACTGCAATGCTGTTAGAATTACCCTTGTGCTTGTGTTAGAATGAAATATAACACATGTTATATTTACTTCATGGTTAAATATTGTTGTTATTGAAGGAAAGCTAGCACATGCTAGATTTTCATTGATGCACTCAAAATCTAATTTTTTCTTCCATAATTTGAAATTATGTTTTAATAGTTTTAACTTTATTTTTTTGAAATGGGGGAGTATCAAGCCAATGAAATTTCAAAGGAGTCATCTAAGAAAAATGAAACTTCAAAACATACACCACAAAAATAATCTTTACAAGGTATGGTGGTTTCAAAATTAGATTATAATTTGTTATAAATGGTTAGACAATCGTATTTCTTGTACTAATATTGGGCATGGTTAAAGCTTCCTTGATCTTGTTTATATGTATGAAATGATATATTAGAAGAGAATTTGATAATATTTTTTAATCGGTGTATTTTTTATTCATTTGAAATATTAATTTTTTTTACTACAAATATTTTCATATGCAAAGAACAATGATGCAACTAAAGTTCCTAACAGATCATCAAATAAAAAAGGGAATAAAAATATTACACAATGCAATCCTCCTGCTATTGGTAAGACATGAACTTCCTTGTTCTGTATTATAAGGTTGTTAAATAATGTTTGATATTTCGTTTTTTTCCCTTCGTTTGAAATTATAGACTAAGTTTTCTACTATTTGTTTCAGAAACTATGGAATATGGTGCAGCTGAAATTCAAAATAAAGCATTGAAAAAAATGAAAAGATAGAGATACACAAACAATGTCTCCATCTAGTGTGGTAGTTTTCTACATTATTTATTCTCTTCTACAAATTGTTAGATTATATGGTCCTTTCAAATTTTAATAGAAAAATTATATGATAATATTTGTAAATATACTAAAAATATTTTATTATTGTTTCTAATATTGTTTTAAGAAACTATGGAATATGGTGTAGCTGAAATTTGAAATAAAGCATTGAACAAAAAACTAAAAGATAGTGATACACACACAATGTCTTCTCCATCTGGTATGTTAGTTTTATATGTTATTATTCTCCTCTACAAATTGTTAGATAAGACAATCCTTTCAAATTTTAATAGAAGATTATATGATAATATTTGTAATATAATTTCAGTTCGATTTATGTTAAAAGTATTTTATTATTGTTTTCATAATCACTTGGTTCCAAATCAAGAAAAATACTACATTCATTATAAAAACAAACAAAAAAGTCATTCAACTCAGATTGTAGTGTCAACAACACTTTCTACTTCTAATTTCAAAATTATTAGAAAGTACAACACATCTAATAAATATGAGTTTGTGAGAGACTGGTATGTTTATATAGATACTCCCCAAAATATGTACCCCGATATGTATCTATTTGGATCTACGGGTGTTATAGCTGATTTTACCACTCCAGGTGAATCACACTTTGTATGGCCTTCCCCTATCCCTCTGCAGACTCCTTACACCCCATGGACCATTTTTTTTCCTTTGATGTTTCCTTGACCATCCCTAAAAAAATGTGAAAAATGATACATGCGACTTTTAAATCCTTAATCGCGTATATACACGGGTTTGACCCATAAAACCGCGTACATCGGGATGTGTACAAAATCCAAATCCTTTTCGAGTTTTCCTTGACATGGATCCAACTCACTTGACTCCTGTCCTTCCTTATTCCTTGAGATCGCTTGGATTCAACCTTTCATTACCCCTTTGAAAAGATATATAAGGAACTCTATGGTACATTGAAGGCATATGAGAGAATTAAGAGAAAAGAAACTATAGTCCATTGTTTCCAGAACTTATGCTTGAGTCTGCATCCCTTTGTCCCTTGGAGCACTTTTGTGTTCTTCCCAAGCTTGCCTTTTGTTTGTGAGCTTGCTATCGAGAGATGGAGGATTGAGGTGGTGGAGGCCCAAGTAGGGGATTCAGTTTCTCCGATTCGCAGACATGCCGAAAGAGGTTGTATCTATTGTAATCTTTGTTTTATATTAATAGAAATATCTTTTCCTGTCCAATAATGTAAGTTTGAATGAATATTTTATCCATGGGATGATGCCAAATGCTTATACATTGTTGATTATATATGCTAGAATAGATCTAACACCATGATATATAGTATGCTTGTATTGTTTACTTGTTGTTGAGGAAGTAATTTATCAATTCAAGCTGAAGTTGGAAAGCTCAACGGGGATCTACTTCAACCGTTCGGAATAAGGTATGAGGTCTGATCCTTTAGTGTTAGACATTTACTTTCTATTGCATATTGGAAAGGATTGATTTCTGGAGTCAAGCTGTCTATTGTGGTACCCCAAGCCATAGGAATTTCTCTCTGTAACATAATTGGTGACTCCGCTGGGGATGTTCCTTGTTTTCCTTTGGGGTTGGGGGCACAATGGGCTTGATATTATTGAATTGCTCTTGGTTTCTCCTTGTTTCTGTGTCGCATTTTCTAGTATGTTTGTCCATTGACACTCTCCTTTAATGGTTTGGCATTGGCCTGCTTTTTACCACTGCCTTCTCTGTATACGCGGGATTTTGGCCAAAATTCATGTACATACACGGATTTTTGGCCAAATGTCGCGTACATACACAGTTGTTATTTAAACAGTCGTGTACATCCTCCCTTTTGGTTGAGTTTGATGTTGTGGGAAGTTGTTGGGTGGGTTGTGAGTGTGGTTGGGTCTTCCTTGGGTCTGATGTTGTCTGCTGGATGCTTCTTTTATGACCAGAGACCGCTTTTTCATTGATTTTTCTTTGAAAGTAGTTTTAGTCATTTATCCTTTTTGTTTTTCCATTAGTACATTACTCTTTTTTGTCCTGGTGTCTTGCTGGGATTGTATTTTATACTTGTTGTAGAGACTAAGAGTTTTAGATGAATTTTATTGCATTTTTCAATCTTTTATATTGAAAAATACAAAGTAGTTGCACTCTTAGTTGCATCTTAGATATGGATTTAAGGAGGTACTTGCGTTGGATTGCTTGGATGAGAGTTGTTTTTAGGCTTTCATATAGGAATGATTGCATTGACATTTGGAAAGGAATATGTTATCCCTAAAGTTGGACCTAGACTACAAGGGATCCAAGCTTAAGGAAATCTTAAGTCTGATAAAGACTAAATCAAAATAAAATCAAATCACAAGATA
>LPNX011224934.1:34003-91327 GCA_001517045.1 Pseudotsuga menziesii
CCTTCCTCTAATGTTGCTGCTGGTGTGAAAATATGTGATACCTTGGATATTTTGGAAGAAATATCAGATTACCAGAGTGATCCATTCGCTCCCCATGATCTATTTTTTCCAACAAATTCCTGCAGGATTGCATGCACAAAAATTCATAATTTTGAAGAAGAAGAAAGCTGTGCATCCACCGTCTCGGTTAACCATTTATTTGAATCTGATATTAACCTTATTGGATATGATATGATATTATTTATATATTATCTTATATTTATTGGTTTAATATATCAAATTCATAATCTTTCAGTACCGCTTGTAGCTATTCTCATCCACGGTGTGAAGAAACAAGTACCACAAGTCTCCTACAAAACTGCTGCTGGGGATTTGATTCCATTTCACAGTTTTGGATCTGTTTTGAACCTGTTTAGATATGATTTACTTTCTGATATGATATTATCTGGTTCATATTTTAAAATCCAAAATCATTCAGTCATGCTTGTAGCTGCTCTCACCAATTCCGGTGTGAAAAATCAAGTACCGCACTTTCTCTTCAAAACTGCTGATGGGGATTTGGTGTTAGTTTCCTCATATAAGGTTGCTGATATTTTATTATGTGATTCATTATATATTTCAGAATCTATATCAGACTATGGATCTCAAGCATTCGGTCTCAACAGTCCCAGTGCTTCTCTACCATTGATCACATGCTCATCTTCTCACAGAACTAGTAAAGAGGAAGATTTTCTGCATCCACCTGGACACCTGATCCTAACACTTGGGGCTGTTCTTACCACTCATGGTTTTCTGTTCATGGCTGAAACATATCAGTTTCTTGAGTGTTCTTCACATTCTCTGAATTCTCAAGAACCTTTTCTCACTTTTCAGTTGACTTCAGTTGCTCTACATGGGTCCAGTCTTCATCCGGCAGCTGTCTATATTTCTGATTTAGTTGAGCATATAATTATTCTTCCAAAGAGGAATATTCCTCCAGAAATAATGATGGAGAGGTTCACATTCCAGGCCCCAGGATACCTGTGCACAAAAGAACCAGATTGATCCTGATTCTACCTGCTTAATTAGAAGGGGGTTTTTTTTTCCCATGTGGTTTTTCCCGGCACCTTGTTTTTGAGCAATTTCTTTACTTTACTTGATGTAATGGGTGACCTATGGTCTTAGTTACCAGGGCCCACAGATTTTCCAAGTTAACATTCAGGGGGGGTGTTAGGATTATTAATCCTCCCTTGTCCAATTTGGTCATACGTCTAAATCGGGAGTCATGTCTAAATCGGGAGTCCATCCAGTCTATTTATAGTCATTAACACCATTGGGTAAACTTGACCTAATTGGGGCACATGTCTCAGTTACTAAAGTGTGGGAAACACTAATTGAGGCTCACTACCACTTATTGCGCTTGATTGCATAAGTTTAGGAGTCTCCTAGATCAATCCCTACAATTTAGGAAGCAACTGGGAGTGCCGAAACCAACCAAGGTCAGTTCACCTCAGTTGATGACTAGTCAAGCCAAGTTAGGAGTTAGTTACATTCAGTTCTAGCCCTCTACATTCAGTTAGCGCTAGGTTTAATTGATTGCACACATGTGGGGTGCTTTTCTCACCTACCACAGTCAGTTAACCATTAGTCAACACTAAATGTAACACTTGGTTGTGTTTTAAAGCTCCTATGAACTCCAGTTATGATTTAGACAAGGACGGTTAACTACTGGGTCCTCCAATAGTGATTTAGACAAGGTCTTGGTTACCTACAGTCAAGTAGAGTCTAATCAATTCGAACTTCCTCATGTGGATTCGAATTGCTTGTGGCTATTAAAGCCATTTTACTTCATTGTAATTATCATTTGGATTACTTTTTTGATTAATGAAAGCATTCACAGCTGCAAGCCTTTTGCATTGTTTCATTCTTCAATTGCTGAGTAAATTGTGAGATCTTCTTTGTGAGTTGTGTGTTTGTCTACAGATCGCGTCCTTATGTACCGCTCTTTCAAGACCTCATAGCCTCCACTTCCTACTTGTATGATTCAGTTGGTTCTTATATGACACTTTTTTTATTTCAAAATTAGACATTTCCCATGATAATGGACTGACTTGAATCCCATTTAAACACGCTTAATTGATGTACTTGGCTTTAAGTGAATATATATTAATGATACCAATCCTTCTTTAAATACACATATTAACAATGCTTAGCCTTAATACACATGATAAATTCAATATAATTAGGCTCATATATTTATTTCTCAAACAACCTTCCCCATCGAACACAACAACTAAATGATCACCTCATCCCTGATGCTTCCTAAAGGCACTAATAGATAAACACTTTAACAAAAACATATTAGTATTATTTCCTAGTATACTAGTGTCAACTTAGACAATGCAAAGGAGGCACCCTCCCTCCAATGATGATATCCTCGCAACACTTCCCTTGATCAACAAATCCCCCACTCTCCATATCTTTGTTAGATATTAGACATACTAATAATACTTTAGCTAAGATTGATTTATGGTAAGAGTTTCTTTCACACTCCTACTCTGTATTGATATTGTTGTAACTAGCAGTCCCGTGTTTGACATGTTCATGGTCACTTGTTTCTTTGACATTACTAAAACTATTTTTATGATGAAGTCCCCATGTTTTTCCTTACATTTGTGCAATCTTATTTTCCTATATAACATAATTGATAATACAAATCTTTGTACTACTTTGGTCACTTCCAATATAGATAGAGAACCTCTTACAACACAACATGCAAGAGTGTGTGCAACTTCATTAGACCAGTCATATATAATATATCTCAATGTCTCAAATATATTAACATTTAGGAAATTAGGGATATTCATAGATTCATCATGATTTATGGCCTACCCATCTAGTTCTAAAAGAGGTAACATTTTATTTTGAATGCATGCATACTAATGAAAAATATTTATTGAGGAAGTAGTTCCCTGGATTATTCCAAATTTAATGGAATAGTTATTCAAGCTATTTTTCCTATATTTAATAGAATATTTTAAATCTTAAAAAAAACTCAATGTTGTTGAATCCCTTGTAATAGAAATGTTCCAAATTTAAAGAAATCTATGTTAGAAGTATAGGAAAATTAGAGTTCATTAATAACAAATGAATAAAAAAGGAAATGATGGCATGTCATCTGGCATGTATGATGAGGTTGAAAGGTCATATGATGGTGTTCTAGTCCTCTCATGAAGTCATTGTTACAATTTGACACCATTTTTTAAAAGTATGGCAACTTGCTGAAACTCATGCTAAAACAATGAAAATTTGACTCAGTATAAATTCTTCTTAATCTGCCTAAGGGACCTCTGTAAAATACATGCCATATTTTGTATTTGGTGAATTAAATGATTATAAGGACATAGACATCTATATTTTTGTCTTGTTAATATAACCATATGATTGGTTTTTCAAGACAGTCTCTGAAGGTGAAAGTATTAGTCTTCCAAAAGTGCTTTTTGGTATGATTTACACTGTTTCAGTTCTAGTAAATCTGCCTAAGTGGCCTCAGTAAAATTCTTGCCATATTTGGTAGGATATTGATAAAACTTATATGATACCATCATGTTTTAGATTGTTTAGTGTGCATATGAACAAGGTCTCATGCACCTAAAACATGCTTGAATAAAAAGTTACAGGTCTTCCAAAATGAGGTTTCAGACTGTTTTGGGAAATATACTGAAAATTGACTAAGTATTGAAAAATATGTCTAAGTTGACCTATTAAAATGCTCGCCATATCTTGTAGGAAACTGATAAAAATAATATGAGACCATTGGGATGTAGCTTGATTATTTGTTCATCTAAACATGGTCTTATTTCTCATAAAATGGGCTTGAAGATGAAGTTATAGGTCTTCCAAAACAGGTTTTCAGGATGTTTTGCACCAGTTCATGAAAAGGAATGTTTCCATAATGAAGAGATGCATTGGTGAAATTTTTTTAATGAATGAACATGCTGATGAAAAGACACAATGGTTCAAAGACATGATGAAATACTTATTTAAACAAAAATTCAAAGTGGAAGAAATATGTCTCTGCAATCCAGATCAATGTAACAACAATAGAAGACAGAGACCAATGAAGTGAAGAATAATCGGTAATACAATTGAAGAAAAAGATCAAAATAGGGTGGTAGGGTGGTTCTAGGGCAGGTTGCAATCCTGAAAGGGGGTTGTAGCCTCCTTTCAATAGTGGTTGGAAAACATGGTGTTGTAGCATCCTTGTCTACTGGAGAAGATATAAACCAAAGTGTTGTAGAATCCTTTAGTTGTAGCGGAAAAAATTGGGGATTGGTGTCTCCAGCAAGTTGTAAAGTTGCAAAAACAATTGTAAATATAATTTTGTAGTTATATAAAGTGTTTGTGGTTTTCCCAATTGGGCTTCCACGATAAATACTGTGTTATATGTATCTTGTTGATTATGTGTTTTAATGAATAAGTTAAAAGTGGTTTATAATTGTTAAAATTTATCAATACTGATACACTCCCCCTTAGTATTCTCCAATATCCCAACACAAAATAGTCAGAGGCCAGCGGAAATTTTACCGCCTTCCATGTGTTGGGTGGAGAATCATTCCACTAGATGAAAGGCGGTAGGGAGAAACCGCCTCCGACAATCCAAAAACCACCTATTGGGAATATTATAAAAGGAAAAATTCACATGGAGGCGTGTCATTTGTATTTTGCACACAAATAAGCATGTTCCTACACCTGAGGAAGATGATTTGGATACGCTTTTTCCAACCATAATTTTCTAGGTAGGCCACGTAGCTAACCCGCCAAGATAATTTTAAAAATGGAGGGGGCAGGTGAAGTTGAAACACAGGTTTGTGAATTCAGCAAACTGGATGAAATTTTTGAAGACAAAGTTAGGGACATTTTCGACCATGGGGGCTTCACTTGTTGACCAATACCATATCACGTTAGTTCATATTGTGGGTTTTAAAATTATAAAAAATCGAACCAATATATTGCAGGTATTGGGGGGATGAGGGGTTTAAGGTGGGGGTGGATAGGGTGGTTTATAAGGATTGAGGTATAAAAAGGGTGGGGAGGAGGTTTTAAGTATTGGGAGGGGGGTTTCAACAAAAAGAGTTTGGGTCAATATCTCTTGAAATTAAGGGTATTCTTTAATACCCCACGATCGCACGTGATATGTGAGAGGTTCACTAAGTGAATTCCCTGTGTTTTTGACACAGTACTCTCCTTTGGTCCAGTACATTAATTGAAGAATATAATATCAACCTTAGAGGAACAAGGAATTGACTTACATGGTGTCCAGAGGTCTCATTTTCAACATTTTTGTCCAAACTAAACCCTTAATTTCCAAGATTTTGTGGACTGGTGTGCATCTAATTATTCCCAGTCTGAACGTGTCATAATGCACTCAAACATGTCTATACTCCTTTTCTCCATCAATTCATTGGTTGTCATAGTCTCATTAGAAGTACCCCAATCATTCACCCAAAATCTGGAAGATTTCGCTGAAGAAAGTTTAATTAAACAATTCAAACATGTTGTGGTTGAAGAAAATAAAATATTTTATTCCAAGAGTCTTAATCCTAATATTTCTATTGAAACTGAAGCCTTTCCCCTTGAAATTAATTTGTTTAATGAATAATACCAGTGGGTCGTATCTTTGTTGAGTCATTTCTTAGGGTTGGACACTGATAAGTTTGTCCCAAAAGTCTTGTTGAGTTTGTTATTTAGATTGAGTATGCATCATCCCGAGTCTGAGTCTATTCAGTTGTGTTGCCTTAAATTTGATGAATTTCTAGATGATAATTTTCATTCTCAGTTAGTGAATTTCCACATGACTAGACATTTCAGATTTAAATCTTACATGGTTAGGATGTTTTTTTTCTTTAATGAGGATAGTTTGCAATTTCTAGAAATACTATTCACTTCTAAAACCAAGAACAATACTATCAATTACATGAATATCATAATGTCAGAATTGTATAGGGTAATGTTACAAGACAAACTTCTTAGAGTGATTCATGAGATGGAAGAAGTACTGCAATTTATCCTAGATAGAAGAGTTGGAGATTGGTTCCTTCTGAAAGAACATACCATCATCAGATTTTATGGTTTTCTTGAAAAGTAATTGAGGGACCTTGACGAACCACACCTTGATATGTATGGTGATCTCCTTTATGAGAGTGAAAGTTCAAGAAACCCACTTTTACATGCATTACTTGAAACCTCTATTTGCTCAAAATGTAGAGTGTACAAGGATTATCTTATATCTCATGGAAGATCAAAAACTCATAATGTTGATTCCAAACATCTTCCTCCACATTTGTTGTTATAGTTGGACAATGTAACAAGCGAGAATAAGAATCGTTATGTTTTTATGTTTCTATCACTATTAACTGCACTTGGTGTCTTCATCACTATTGAGGTTGGGTTCTTGCTTGTGGGTCACACCCATGAAGACATAAATGGAACCTATGGAAGAATGTCTTCCAACTTGAAAAGTAAATATATATATTCTTTACTTGAAATGATGGATATATATCACACAATAGAAGAAAAACGAGTGTTTCTACCTACACTTATTGACAAAGTCATGACTTCAAAAGCTTCCTTAATGGATACATGAAGGACAGAAAATATGCACTAGTTGGACATCTTAATGTCTAATACTTACAATTTCTTGTTTTCAATGGTGTTCTAGTGATGAGGTATAAAGAATCAATTAGAGATATTGCGTGGTCATGACCAGTTGAATTGTGGAACATAGATGATGAAGGTCGACCTAAATTTCCCACAGGGAAGTCATATTTCTTGGGTCCCAATTAGAATGATGTCTATTTAAAAGAACTGAAGGAAGGAATAACATCATACATAAAAATGTGGAAATACACTATTGGAAATAATAATTCACCAATTGTAACAGAGGAATGGAAAAATAAAGTAGGGTGTTGGGAAAAATATTTAGTGATACATTATATGAAATCTACAATGATCATATAATAGTGGATGGAAGTAGATAATATTTTGAATATTTCTGGCCCAAGACATGACAGATTGTCAATGCTAACCGTAATATACTCATTTTAATTTCAAGTATTATGGACGAGGATTTTGATAATGTTACAGATGAACCGGTATATGTTGGACCCAAGTGCAACAAGTAGAAGCCAACATTCAATCCTATGATTGATGTTGAGAAAGGAAAGATGTTTCTAGTTAGATAAGGAAATGAGGATGAAGGAGACATGTTTTGGTTGGAAAAATCCACTTCAGATATATTTAAGGATAATGAAAGTGACACTCTTCATGTAAAGGTTGATTGGTGGAAGCCTACTTCAGGGAAATGCAAGAGAAAAGGTTTAGAACAATATTGGGTACCAAATCGTGATGACATAGAAATTGGATCTATTCCAATTAAGACCATAGTTTGGGCATGGATGCCAAAGAAATAACAATGCAAGAAGACCAAAATAAATAATTTTGGTGTAGAATTTGCACTTGATCTACTTGAATGAATATAGTGAGATTAGGTGGAGATGATTCATGAATGTAATTTTGTTCTTTGAAGGACCTATTAATATACATGAAGAAACACTTTTCAATGTTTTTATTATATCAAATATTCTCTTCATGTTATTTTTCAAAGAATTTTATATTATTTAGTACATATATACAAATTTTGGGTTTAACTTTAATGTTAATTTATTCCACGATTCTTTATGTGAATTACATAACACCATTCAATATTTAACTTTTCAATGTTTTGTTTAGATCAACATAGCTTCTCACCATATCAAATGTTCATAATCAAATTCAAAACGCATTTAAAAACATCTTTTGGACATGGTCTATGAATAAATGCAAGGCACTTGCAATAAGGTTTGAAGTGATTTTTTCTTAGTATTCTTTATTATATTTGATATAAATCGAATCATACTATATTGCATTCCAATTCATAATAATTTGATTTTGATCATTAAACAACACAACTAGACTTATAAAATGTTCTCTTGTATACTTTAAAGTGATGTCAACATTGTACTAGTATAATAACTTATACTCAACACAGGTAAATATGTAACACTTGTTTCATTATTAAACTGGTTAATAATAGTCACAAACGTAATATTAATATGTCCTTAAATAACTTTATATGTAAGAAATTTCTTACACAATTTATTATTCATGAGTCTTGATGAACTTTGTTTTAATATATAAATATAAATAATAATGATATTATAAATATTGTAAGGAATCCAAGTTATAGTGGAATATTAATATGATATTTTCAATTTAACATGTTCAAACATTACATGAGTAAATAGTGAACACTTACAATAACTATTTTAGTCATTTTTCCTAATTCTATGTTTCATCCTGCATTGGAAAACATCACACTATACTACATTGTTGCTAATATAATTCATAATTTATTTTGATTGTTAAAATAGTTTTTATTAATAAATAATGGATATATTACTAACATCAATATCATTAAATAACTTTTTCCTCGGGAAAAAAATGATAACTATATTCACAATTGAATGAAAAATACATTCTTAATAAGTTCATGACTAATCCACCTCCACCAAAACTATATATAGAATAAATGGAAACAATAACAACCAAATCTGATTTTGCATCTAGTCTAAAAGCCAAAAATCAAAGACTTAAACCTCCAAGATGATAAAAAATAGTAAGAACTGTCTAAGCAAAAGTATTCGTCACATCTTCTGATATACTTCATAGATTAATTCACCATCAACATCCTGAATATATAGGGTTTATGGTTCCTTTGATAAACAAATCTTTGATAATTGATCTGCAATTTGAAATTTCTTGCACATTAATCCTTGTTGACAAAGTAAAAATTCATCGACCTAATTTTTAATACAATGATGATAAAAATAAATTGTGTTTCTATTCTAATTCATAATTTATTTTGATCGTCACAATGGTAAAACATATACTTTAAATTCATAAAATATTTTCTTTGTGGACTATAAAATGGTGGAAACTTATTAAAATAAAACATCATACTAAACAAAGACATAATTCCACTATAATTTAATGATGCCAATCTCCTAGACATACCATGGAAACTCAACCTAGACACAATAATTAATATAATATCAAACTATAACAAAAATCCAAGTTATAATAGTAACGAACATTGATTATAATGCCATTAAATAACTTCATATGTCACAAATTTATTTCACACTCTATATTCATGACGTAATCCTCAATCGAATAACCTTTCATTAGAAAAAATTAAAAAAAATAATAAAATTAGGTAATGTTTCTATTCTAATTTATAATTGATTTTGATCGTTAAAAGAATAAACTTAAAAATACACTTAAAATATAATATTTTATCTTGTTGACTATAAAATATTGTCAACCTGGTAATATAATCAGATAAAAACAAGTTCCTCTTTGGAACTCTTGTCGCACTCGTTATCTTGTATGGTTCTGAAGTTTGGGGTTGTAGCATCTCTAGAGAATCTTAGAGAATGATTGAGAAAATATAGCGCCATTTTATAACTTATAACCTCGGAATTAAATGTAGTAATCCCTTCCCTATTATCCTAATTGAAGTGGGTTTTCCCCCCATCAAGAGCATGGCTATGACTAGGTTTATGATGTACAAGTACATGATAAATAACATGGGATATCATAGATTCCATAAATTCCCTTAAATATCTAGTCAAAACCACCTTTGGCTCAAGGGAGGTTGGTATAAATACACCATCGCTTGGTTAAACCTTTGGGAGATCAACAAAAATGTCATTCTGCAAAATATTAATAATCTCAAAAATATTGTTACTTCTAAGTTTAAAGAGAAAATGCGGCATGATAAGGATATAGATGTTAAAATAAAATTAAGATATTATAAGGAGGTCATTAAACCTAATCTAGAAAATCAAAATTACCACTAGGTATTGACTAGTTCAAAGTAAAAAATTAATATAGCCAAGATATTAAGAATGAACTCTCATGAGCTCCATAAAGAAACAGGATGTTGAAAAATTCCTAAAATGATAAGGTGAGAAAGAATTTTTCATTTATGTGGGAATATGAGAATTTCAAATGAAAATCACTTTCTCTTAGAGTGTCCTATGTGCACCCATATTATATTTCAGTTTCATAATATTTGTTGCAATATAGGCCTTCCTAGTCTTCTTACAAGCCAAAATTATGGTGAGCTCATAACTCTTCTCCTAAAGTTTTTTGAGCATTTGAATACAACCTTAAAGAAAAGAAAATAATTTATATTAAGGTCAGATATACCAAAGTTTTTCTTATTGGATGTTAACAACCATCATCCTCATAATCATCATCATCATCATCAATAAACATGGTACTCAACACCTGCAATATTTTATAACTATGTCTAGAATTTAAATTGTCATAGTAATAAACATATTGGTATTATGTTATTAAATATTTTTTATGTGGGTCATTCTAAAATTGTTCCAACCTTCTTCCTACATAGTAACTCAACACAAACATAATAGTTACTATATTAAATTATAATTAAATTGGTTAATCATAGTAACATACACAATACTAATGTCATTAAATAACGTTAACCAAGTTAGATTTTAATACAAACTACAATTAATATTGATAGAAATAGTGTAATGAACTGAAGTTTAAAGCTTACTCATTTTGAAAAAAGTCAATCTAGTTAATGTTCTAAATTTTAGATCCAGTGTATAATTCTGATTTTAATAAAATTTGTGTTTTAGTCAATTTTCAAAGTTTCAGCAAGTTGCCATATTTTTAGAAAATGGTGTCAAATTGTAAAAATGACTTCATGAGAGCACTAGATCATCATCATATGACTTTTAAACCTCATCACATATGTCACATAATCATACATGTCATGTCATTTCCTTTGTCATTAATGAACACCTTTGACATCAATGGCAATCATACTCAACATTTTGTCCTTCGTGCATGTTGCGGGAACGGAACAAACCTCAACCGTTGATGTTTTTTCCTTTTTGATTGCATGCCATCAATCAAATAAAAAATTTAATTGTCTCCAACGGTAATTTTTCCAACCCTTTACCATCTTGTTCATCGAGCAACTTCCTCCAGCGGATTCTATGTTCGCCATTGGTATTTTCACCCTCTAAATATAAACCGTCAATATTTTCATAAGATACCACAAGTGCCTTATACATTAATTTTAGTCACTTTCCACCAAATACAGATGGGTGTAGGTTTCCACCCACCTATTTGACTAGCTCAAAATAGTTTCTCATGTTGACAATTTTCTTATAATTTTCTACAATTTTTTGGGTCCTAAACTTCTAGGGCTGTTTGGAGGCCCTAAATGACAATTTTTGGTGACTCGGGGGCCCAAATGGTTGTCTTTGGCATGAAATTAGCTCCAACTAAAATTTGTAAATCTCAGATATACTTTTCCAACGGGATATCGATTGCCCCAAACAGAGATCGTAAGCAAAAGTTATGACCTCGATAAGTTGACTTTTCAACTAACCACCTTGGGGACACAAAATTCATGACGATTCATATCCTAGGGTTAGGTTTATGGTTTTATGCCTCTCCAAGGGTGTATGATAAAAGGCCCTTCGGTCTCCTTTTGTATTCATCTTTTCACGAGTGAGCGCAACTGCCACATATCTTCTGAGAGATACAACTACTGCCATTCTAGGTGCTTTTGTTTTACAGTTTATTTTGTTTCATTCATTTAATAGGATCTGAGTTTACTGTATCATTGTGTTTATCTCCATATATATCTGTGCATTTGAATATATATATATATATATATATATATATATATATATTTGCTCTTACATTTTGTTCTCACATAAATCTAGATAAGTGGTATCAGAGCTTTCTTCTCTTGTGGTTTCTCAATGCATGTCCCCGACGAGATCTAAATATCGAGAGTTGGGTATCAAACTAGTTGAGCTTGGGGAAAATGTTAGTGCAAACCCAACCAACAAAACCTTGTTGACAAGGGTTCCCACTCTGTCGACACTCACTCACCATGATCTCCCTGAGCACCATCCCATACAGGTTTTACCCTGTCCGGCAACACCCACAACGTGAATGAAGTCTCACCCGAGATGTTCAAGGGAGGGATGACGAAACCAAGTTTCTGCAGAATAGAAGAGGACTGTGGGAATCGAAAATTCATCAACTTATTTATTAGATATGACCAATTTATTAATAATTCATAGAACCATTCATCATCACTCTTCAACAGATTGCATCATTCATTCATAGCAAAAATAATCTCATCAGATAACAGGAATAAACATACTATCACACAAACAGATCTAAGAAGATAACATCATTCATAAGGAGTAAACATTGCATCATAGATCCATGTTGCACATACTCACCATTGGATTGTAGAAATAGAAATAAAAGACAAAAAGAGACAAAAGATAACACTATTTCACATCAACCCTCATCTTTTCATATTATTTTTGTGCAATCAGTCACAGATCCGAAACAGACATCAATTCTCAGTATAGGATTCTCTATGATGAACATTACTGTCTTGCTATGACTTGACAATTACATGACACAAAATATTCAAAAAGTAGTCTATCTTCTACCTTGCACTCTATTTTTGTCTTGTGTGGTGTCTTCTGAGATTTTGTAGCATCCACGATGCTACACAACTAATTTATCCACAACCCCTTTCCAACATGCCCCCAACACAATCTTGTGGCTCGCCCTTGAACCACGTCAAATGGACATGGTGTACTTGGTGATTTTTAGCTTGAAGTCTTCATACTGCTAAGAAATTTCTGATACCTGCATTTTGATTCTCTCAGCAAGGTCCTAACATCCAAGAAAATCCTTCTTTAATAGGTTCTCCACCATATTTTAATTAAATTCCTTCTTATCATCCTACATAGCGTGTAATGACTGCTTTTACCGAAAGTTGGGCTCCAATTTCTTGGAACTCGTCGAGATGGTCATTGCATTTTCATTGTCGCTCCTATGCTTTTCCATTCATTGTTGTATCTCCTTTAACTATGATGACCGTGTAATAAAAAAAAAGTGATGGCATTGTCCTCAATGCAGTGCTGGTATAATGTATGTTTTTCATGCCATCCCCCTCGGTAGTGGTGGCATCCTGGGTTGATACTTTTGGGTTTTGGTTAGCAGCCGAGGCTGCACACTAGGTCGGGTGGGAGTGACATAACCTAGAATGTCATGAATGGAAATGCCTATCTATGCGGTAGATTCTACAACCTCAAATATTGATGGACCCATCTGCGCAATTCCCTCTCCTTGCGCCCTAATAAACATTTGTGTGGTGGTGGAGGGTTCGGCTTCTGTCCGTTTCACTTCTTCCTCGTAACTGGTGATGAGCCGATTGGCATACTGGAAACCTCCTCAACAATGGTGACTGGTTGGATGGGTGAGTTTCTCTCACTTGATATTTCTACTATTTATGTGGTGCTCTGCATACTATGACAATCCCTCACAAGGTTCTACTGCGTCACACACCCTCTTCCTCACTCTGAAACTCACAGAATTCACTTGACTTCTCTAGATTCAAACTCAGTGCAACAATTCTTGCAACTCGACTTAGCATAGTGGTGTGCTCAACCTATGTTGAGCACCTTCTTATAGTATGGGGTCTATCCATCCTCATCATTACCAAATCAAACATGGTCATCATGACCAAATTCATCATTAATTTCCCGAATCCGCCATCAATTCTGTCAACCCAATGGTTGGATCCGCCATCAATATGCGCCGCTTCAACAAGCGTTGTCAGTTAACTGTCTTAATTGTGCTTCACTTATTACTGATTTGAATATGTCGTGACCCTATAGATGTTGCGACATATATTCCTAACTTCCCTATTGACTCCCCTACTTGCGCAACCCCTTCCTCCTGGTGTGCCCTCCCTCTAGCTATCTAGTCTTCCTATTTATCACTTTTTTTCAGAGGGCACAGTGCCTCAAGCACTATGAGATTTCAGCCCTATCCTATAGGGATTCAATCGGTTACCATTCACTATATCTGGTAGCATCTCTCCATCTAATTGCTATAGTTGAAATGCCCCCCAGAATTAATTGAATTAACAAGATACGGACCTAGTTAGTGCATTTGTAACTTACCTAGATGCGTCATGAACTTGCTGTCATATAGCAGCACCAAATTTCCTTGCTGAAACTGTTTGTTCTTTATGTTGTGATCATGCCAAGCCTTCTGTTGATCCTTCTCAATGTGTTGATGGAACCCTATGATAAAGTGGTCCTCTTCAAGCTATATCAGTTGTGCCACACACTCTTCTAATGATGTTGCATCATCCATGCCTGTCGCAACGACAATGCGCAGACTGGGAACAATATATTCCATAGGAATGACTTCCTCTTGTCGATATACCAATTTGAATGGTGTTTTCCCCATCAATCTCTTGCAAGTAGTGCAATATGACCACAATACAGCTGGAATATTCAAATCCCAGTCATCTTGGTTAGTGTTACATACCTTTGTATGTGCATGCTCCAAGATCTTGTCGAATGCTTCTATATTCCCATTCTCCTGTGGATGATATGGTGTACTTTCTTATGTTGTATCTGCAACTCCTCTATCGGCATGCTTACTATGCAGTTGATGAAATGGATACCCTAGTCACTCATCAATATCCTGGGGCATTCAAACTATGTCACAATGTTGTCAAACATAAATCTTGTTGTTGTTGCAATAGTGAAATCCATGACTGGTGTAGCCTCCTCCCATCACGTCAAGTAGTCTGTTGCTATGATTATGTACTGCGCACATTTCTCTTCCCAGGTGGGATGATTGGACCCAAAAAATCCACATCCCATTTATCAAAGGTGTAGTGAGAATTTCTCCTCACTACAGGAGCAAGAATGTCTCCCTTGTGCCTATAGGGCACAAGGGTAGGTTCCTACCCTTTGAAAACAGTAAAAAATGAAAGGGAAAATAGCATAAACAAAGAGCGAATTAAACTAAGCTAATCTAAAAAAGAATAAGCAAATGGTAGCTATTGTAAACTAGATCTAAGAGCTAATAACAGAAAATAAAGGGAGAGATGAAGCCCTTGTGAATCCCTCTGCAGAAAATGGGTTAGGGTTCCGCCTCCTTGAAACCTGCAAACAACCTAAGCTACTACAATGGCAAACCTGCAAACAATGTCAATGAAAAACCTACAAATAGAAATGAGGGTTAGAAAGAAAAACAAATAAACAACCATGAAAATAAATTACACCTCACTTAGGTGCAAATGGGCCACCATGCCCTAGCTCATGGGAGCACCTCTCTCTTGGTTGGGAAGCAATGGCTTCATGAGATGGAGATGGAGGAGAGGGAGAGTGGGTGGTTTGAGAGGAAAAGGTCTTAAAACATCCACGGGTAGTATAACAATAGGCAAGTGAGGAGTGTTTTGAGAGTGACCCCCCACCCTCCTTTTATAGTTTTTCCAAGGGATTTTAGGGTTTTAAGCCCTTAGTCAGGGCTTTAACCCCTTTTTTGGGCTGTTAGCCCCTTCCGCCCTAACTTTAGCCCCTTTTAGGGTTTTAGCCCCTTTTTGAGGGATTTAGCTCCTAGGGGGATATTTTGGGCTCTTTCTTGGGGTTTTTAGCCCTTTTCTTCATCCTTGGGCTCTTTTGGAGGTGTGGGGGTCAAATGGAAGGTCTTATATAGTGAAATGAGTGTTGTGAGATGGTGTCCTTGGGTGGTGTAGGCCATAGAGAGCTATGTGGGGGATTTTTGGGTTAACAGATTGCCCCTTGATGTGTGAGGGCAGGAGCTCAACGTATGGCCAATTAGCATCATAGGTTTTACTATAGAGAGGTGGTGCTTCCGGGGCTGGGGCATGGTGGATTTTGGTTTTGTATTAATTTAGTTCCCATCAATGGGTGAGATACAATAAATGTGTGACATATATATGGATGAGGTGGGCATTCCCATGCTTGTGACATTGCCAAAAGAATCATTTGATCCATGCTATAAAATACAAGAGATGATCATATACAACTGTTGTTACAATGTTGGTTGCCTCTTTGTGAGGCTAAATACAACACTGATCTGATACATTGGACCCATGGCATTCTCATGGAATGCTATACCTTCATGAGTGATGGTCTGCTAGATCTGGAATGGTACATAGCTGTATGGACTCGTTGATTGAGAGTAGGAGTCTCTATGGTACAAGTATGATGCATCAATCATAAAGGTATGTCAAAGCACTGCTGGGGCTTCTAATCACTGTCTCCAACACAACCCAAAAATCATAAGGGACATAACCTGTTTAGGTCCCTCGAGTGGACTCACCAATGTGCTAGAGTCTGGTGACATCCAGGGTCTTCGACCAAGTATTGTGTGGAACAAGCCTTGTATGAATCTCAATGGTACGATGATGGAGTTGAAGTCAAGCACGTGAGAAACAACCACCCCGAGAGGCACTAAGGACTCCTCTTAAGTGGTCTAAGAAACTCATAAATGATTTAAATGAAACCAAGGTATACGGACCTCTGGGTCTATCCTCTGGAATATGTGTGTTGGCATCGATAGAGGGAGACCTACCCCTAGTCAAGGCAATGATATTTCCTTAACCAGGAGCGTGAGGGATAACTGAAAGGTGTGAAGCAATATACGGACTGACTCACTGAATTTGGGGGGATGGGAGGGAAGGGAAAAAATGAACAGGGGTATGGGGGGAGTGCGAGACTCAAACTTCCTTTGTTCAAAGTATGACGGTAGGGCGGACTAGGAAACAAATGAAACTTAACTCATGGGAATGGGATCATAGCTGTAATACCGGGAATGTCGCTGTAGATGGGAAATACTTGGAGGTAGAGGACACTTTTGATACTAATGGGGTCTAAGGAAGACACATTGCAGAGTACTCTGAACAAAGGCAACCCAATGTGGGGATGCTGCGAATTTTTTTTCTGTGGGGTGGTGTCTAGGGACACCGTTGTGGTACGATCTCATGGATTTTTGGCAAGCCCGAGAAGGTAAATGCTTGATGGTGCTTTCAATTTTAGAGATTCTGAAAGCATGAAGAAGACTCCAGTGGGGGCTCTTTTTCGTTGGTAGTCTCCTGTGACCGAAAAAGGATAAAATTATACATAGGAGAGCTCACCCATCCTGGAGGGGATGAGAGACTTCTTTACCATTGGTAGTCCAATCAGGCTGGAAAATGTCACCTATACTGACTGGATGGTCATTCAAATACTTTTACGAGCATGAATGAAACCAAGTTTGCTCAGTGATCTTTTCTTGTTGAGACGGCTAGAAAAGAGCTTAACGACAACCGATGGTGAGCTTTTTTGTAAAGTGTGGCCCCTTTGCCTGAAAAAGCACAAAAGTATGTAGAGGGGAACGGTCTTGGCTTGAGTGTGCCAAGGAGGTCCTTTTCATGAGTTGGTCTACATGGTTTGCAAAAAGAGGTAAATGAGACGATGTAGATGCCCTTTCCTATACTTTAGTGAGCGGGAAAGGAAGCAGCTGCACTCGACGATCTTTTCATTGTTTTAAGGAGTCAAAAAAGAGCTTAAACAAAAATCCAATGTGGTTAACCGACTACGATGGCACGAGCGGTGCCCCCATGTCGAGATGATGGATAGATGTCCAAAGGTCATCCGTGCAGTATGGATAGAGTAGAATTCTCTCAAACATACCAATACATGCATGGGATAGATCACGACAGAGGCCTGCGAGCCAGTGCGGTAGAGGCATGCAAACTGTTGGGCTATTGGGCAGACCCGGGTTTTATACCTTTAACTTCGCACCAATAAAAGATCCACATAGTTGGCCCTTTCGGCAACAACCTGCGAACAGGTTGTAGTCTCACCCGAAACTGCTATGGGGTGCCGCAGAACCAGATTTATGCAAGCAGAAGAGGGATATTACTGTACCTTTAGCTTTCAAACAGATTATAAATGTAAATCACAGAGCTTAACTTTCACTTATTTAGCTTCGCAGTTAGATAAACAAATAGTGCCTTGCGCAACCCTTTACTGGGAATTCACAGTGAAACTATTATCTAGCAGTGATCTTTACTTATCATATATATAGATATTAATGCATAAAAGAACAAAATAGAAACAACACACAGAACCACGACACTAGATATAACGTGGTTCACCCCCAGTGTAGGGGTTACATCTAAAGAACTGTGTTTTATTCAACTTTCTACAAAAACCACAGTTCTGATCTACGCACTCAGCTGCAGATCCCTTCAAGTCCTCAAAGCCGCGCACACAGCTGCAGGCCTCTGTGCACACAGCTGCAGATTTCCTTAATCACCCAAAACCCTCTACGCACACAGCTGCAGAGGTCATCAACGCACACAGCTGGGACTTAACCTTTGCTTACAAAATAGCCTTAGCTTCGCATCAATTCCTCTTACACAAAAATCCTAACCTTACTTATTTACAAGAGTGCCTATTTATACAGCGCACTATTACAAAACCATGGACTAAAACCATGGGTACCTTGAACCCTAAACCCTGGATTTAAACCATGGGTTTATTACAAAATAAGTTTTTTACTCAACCCCGACACCCCTAAGACTATTTTGAGCAGTAGCTCTGCTTACAAGTTCCCAAAAACCCGCGGAGTTACCCACCTTAAGGACTATTAGGGTGCATGCCCCAACAGGCCCCTAAGACTCACCAGTGTCCCATCCCGGGACACTCTGCTGTTCTTCCTGTCCACGAACTTTGTCGGCGAAGAGAGTGTACTGCTTGTTGAGGCCGTGCATAATATTGTCAGTTGCTTGCTCCTTTTCGACCAACTCCTACAATACTGTGGTTGAAGCTTCGCTGGCCTTTTTCTGTGCAAATACATCATATTCCTTCAGCACTTTGATTTGGGTGTCCACAGCAGTACTCAACTCGAAAGCTTCACTGATAAGTGGCTGCAAAGAATTTTCCACTTTTGTTTCCCTTGCCCTGCACGACTCAATTTCCTGCTGGAGTTCGTTTCTTTGCTTGACCTTGAGCATTTTCTTCATAGGTGGTAGAGTCTTAATTGCCACTTTTACTGCATCCAACTCTATCTGTCGCTGCCTGATGGTTTCTTGCAGCTGTCCGAATTTGGGATGTTCCTGTAATGTAGTCCAGGCTTCAACACTATCTTCTAGCAGCTTTGCTGTGCTGCTCACAATATCTGATATTTTTGCTGTGGAGGCCTGAATGTCGGCTCAGTGTTGCTCCCTAACCTCTGGTGGGCTCACCGAGGTGAGGCGGAGTTGAAGCTCCGAGATTAGAGCCTCATGTTCTGATTTGAGCTTCTCTGTTTCACTATGAGATTGTTGTGCGTATTCCTTCAGCCGGACTAATCTTTGTTCTGGTTCTTCCGCCTGCTGCACGTCGAAGTTAGGAAGACTTCGGCATGTTTCATCTGAAATTCATACCAGTGTAATCCGCTTACGCTTTGCATCCCTCTTTCACAGCTCTGCTGCCTCTAGCTACGTTGCGAGGCTATCATTTTGCTTCCTGGTATCTTGCAACTGTTCTTGCGAATATCGGTCTCGGGCTTGGATTTCCTTCGCAATAGCTGACTGACAGAGATGAAATTCCATCATGGACATCTTGGTGTAATCGATTCCTACTACCATGCCCATCTCTGCACGGGATGCTGCATCAGTTATGATGAGGGAAGCACTTGACACTTGTTCCTTGTTTTCTCTAGTGGGCCATTGCCTTAGGTCGGGCTGCGCGCTTACTGGGGCACTACTTGCTGAAGCGCCAGTCAGCGATTTCTCCGCTAAGTCCTTCAGCTCTGAAACATGCTTCGCTACACCGGTGAGGGCCTGTAGGTGCATATCTGCAAATTCTGACCATTTCTGGGTGAGAAAGCTCCTCATTTGTCAGGCCGGCCTATTCGAAAATATTCTTGTCTTTCGATGCCTTTGTTTTCTTTCAGGACTGTGGTTTGTTTGCTTCCTCTGCTTCCGAATTCTTGCACTTGTGCTGCCTATTAGGGTCTGAAGTAGTTTTAACCGACTCGTCTGCTTCTTCTTCGTCGTCTTCATTTCCACCATCTCCTCCCTGGTCGCTTTCAGTCTGTTGTGACTCAGTTTTTTGTCACTGTCTTCGGGAGGGTCTTGCTGCTGCGTGTGACTGGGGCCTGCGCCCATATCGGTGACAGGAGGAACAAGAATCTTAAGTTTTGTTCCTGTGTCTTTTAACCATTCTGCTGGCTACTGCTGTACTACCGCGAGGATGTCATCTTTAGTCACTACATATGGAAACTTAAACCATTGATGCTTCTTATCTACGCAAGCCTAGATAAAAATATGGTGCATATCGGCCCTGAAATTGACCGTTCCATCATACTGAGAGAACAACTCATTACTGATCCGTGGGTTTTTTATAATCCCATATGAGATACTCATCATATAAAAGGAAAATACATAGTTTTTCATCTGTTGGTGGGTTTTATCCTATGAAACCCACAGCGATGCGTACCTGGCTGCGCCAGGCATGTGCGTCGGTACAATAGCAAACTATGTTTCAGTAGGTTCTTGCCATCCTACTAGCATGATGAGGACAATCAACCATGAGTAGTGGAAGGGTCTACCTTGCTCTTGCACATCGCGAGCGTCTTCAAGGAATTCCTTCGCAAGATACACTGCCCAGTTGTAGCTGTAGCCTTCGGTGTAGTTGATAGCAGTTTTGATGACTGGGGCAGGCACTTCAGTTGGTCTGCATTTCCGCATAATTTTTCATGCTAAAAGCTCAGCTGCGAAGTGAATGTTCTGCTCTTGAATCGCGGAAGTGTGATACCCACGTTTCCCCTTCATCAGGCCAAAGCGCTCCTTCATGCTTTGTGCGAGCTTCATATCTTCGTGCTTTGAGGGAAATTATGTCCCCGGATCAGGCCCTTCCATTGGTAAGTCAGTGATCCTATGAATGAGCTCACCATTAATAACAATTTTCTTGCCGCCGATCCATAGGTAGACGTCATGGACTAACGCCAGCAGCTGCTTGACCACGATGGTGACTTGTGTGCTGCGGCCAAAATGGGGAACATCAAGCATCTTTAGCAGACCAGCTCGATCCAGGCCAGCAGCCCATTGTTTTACTTCCAGCACTGTCGCACTAGTCTTTGGATATTTAACAAAGTGTAAGTATTGGGCTGGTGCAAACTGTGGAAACTTCCCATGATCATTCGTGTCGTGGTTGGCATACTTAAGCCGGTCTATTTTCCCTGTCATCGTTTCGACTAGCTGCACACCCGGTGGTAGCGAAGGGGTGCATACTGTGAACTTAGTGCTCCGCCGAGGTGGTTTAACTCCTGGTCGAATAGGCTGAAGATATGGTGGCGGCTGCGGGGCAATGTCCTCATCCCTTTCAAGTGGGATCTCTGCTGAGCCAGGTGGATTCATCCCAGGATCCTCCGATGTTTGCCCTGATTGCTTATGTCTGTCTTCGTTTCGCTTAGAACAAAATTCAGGATTAAACTATTTCCTGGCAGATCGTGTCTGCATTGGCGGGGTCGGTGCTGGTAAAGTCTCTTCACGGACTGCAGGCTCAGGTGGGGGGGAGAAAAAGTGTTGCAGACCCGTCTATTCAAATTCTCTTAATAGGTCCTGGAGTTCAAGCTCAGCTGACATGGGTTCAATTGTGAGACTCAAGGAAATGCGGAATGCGATTTCCCTGTACCTGGATTTCTTCATATACAATCCATCGACAAAATCTGCCATAAATGTGCATTGAAGGCACCTAATCTGGAAAAGATTCTGTTTCCATAGTGCTAGATTTCGGTGGATATAATTAGGATAGGAAATTAAGGAAATTAAAGTACCGGTGCCGCCAAATCGGCAGTGTTCCAATGGTCGTCTTTTGGGCTACAGCGCAACCAGATCTGCAGCTGCGTCACAATAAGGACCATCGACACCATATTGAACTTCGGTACATCCTGACAAATTCTACAACCAAGCTGTGAGCTTCAATCCCGTAGGTCGGTACTTAGTTATTTCTATGTCGCCATACATATCAGCATGCCGAAGCCCGACCACCGTATACCAGTTCCCTGCTACCAATGCCTGGATATGGACAAGCCTATGTTCCTGTCGAGGTACATGTTTCCATACTTCGTAATGGTGCTCCAAGTGTTCCTGCAGTCCACTCTGCCCATCGAACCTACTGCGCACCTCTTGAAGCTGATCCATGAATCTTAAGCGAAGAGATTTCTGACAAGCTTCTCAACAAGGAATGTACTTCTTATGGTTATCCCTCCATCTTGTTGCGGTGGCCCAGAATGCTGAATCCAGATTCTCCCGTGTCTGTGAAGCTGGCATCTGTTCTGAGAATGTCGCACTAAACTCTGTTGGGTCTGTCAAACCATAAAAAAATGGGTAAGGCTCTTGTAAGCCATCTGAGAGACTTGGTAATTATGGCACATCTGTGTCCATGGATCTCATACAATCGGTTCTGCCAATTCTCTAAACCATCATCTGAGTCCGTCATAGAGGAGCTGTCACACTGCCAATCCATAATACCTTCAGCACTGGGGTCAATATAATATTCTTCCTTCGTTGTGATGTTATAGATGTGCTCCAGAACATCCTGATCTTCGTTTCTGAGTGGTTCTGTGTATCTTTCTCCTTGTGAAGGATCTAGTGGTACGATGACTTGCAACTCTTTCCCTTCGAAAATCATTTGTCTCTTCTTCAGGTTAATAACTGCAGCATTTGCCATTTCCCACTCGATACCTAACAAGGCTAGATAGGGATTGTTGTTTTCAATGATCTCAATAACTTCGAAGTCTGCTACAATACAGACTCCATCAATATCTACTGGAACATTAGGAAATCGTCCTAGGGGCACAATCTTCTGCTGATTGGCTAATATCAACTGTATCGGGGACCAGTCAAGGGTAGGTTTTCCCATTTGTTCCTAGGTCTTCTTGGTTAGGACATTGACTTCTGACCCTAAGTCCAACATCACCTCAGTCATCTCATACTCGCCTATCTGAGCGTTCAACCTCATTTCCCTACCAGTTCTTCGGACTCTATGAACAGTTTTTGCCTGACCAGAACCTTGCTGAGGTTCGTAGGAAGCAATAAATTTCTGCAATTCACTTAAAGCACTCTGATTTCTTAAAAGTTTCAGACAACTCTGTAAAAAGGAGGACAGTGTACTTATGTTATCCATCGAAGCTTCGTACAGCTGCGAATGCTGCTGATGTGGCTGCGCAGGTGCTACAGCTGGGCTAGAATCCACAAAATCTTTCTTGGCTTCCATGAATGTCACCTTTTCTCTTTCAATATCAAAGACGGGGACTTTCATGGGGGCCTTACGAACCCAAGCCTCAGCAGGCTGATTCTCGGTAGGTTGTATATGCATCGTAGCTCCACTTCTGGTAACAACATTAATGGCTGGGGAAGGTCTTTGGTCGATGGAAATCATCTGAAGATTCTGAGTAGGGGCACTATTTCTTTCCTGAATCTTAGCTATCAACTACGGGCACTGCTCGATCACATGATCTACTTCCCGAAAATACTGACATGTCATAGTGGGGTTCCGACAGTCACAAGCCAGATGTTCGGCCTGATTACAGTTATAACACACCACCTGACTGCGTCCTTTTCCAGCCATACCACCATGACCACGGCCTCCAAAACCACCTCTACCTGATGCACCACCGTGGTATCCATAGCCTTCATTACTCGGTCCCTCATTTTGTACCCGATAGGCATCGTAGGTGCGTTCTCTCATGAGGTCATAACTGCGACACTCATCTTCATTATGTCCTACAGACTTACAGAATTTGCAGTAAGGGTTCTTCAGGACTTGCACATACCTCTGTAGCAGATAGAAATTCTCAGGTCGATGCTGGCCAGTTGTCTGGAAAATCTCGCAATATAGAACAGTAGGATTGAATGGGTTTGGCGCACCAGTATTCAGGTAATTCCTTACCATAGGGCACTGTTCCTTTTCGTGACCTTCTGTCTGACATTGTGTGCACCAAACCTCTTCGCCACCGGTTTTTCCTTTCTTCATATCACAAAGCTCCAGATCCATCGCTGCCAACTGCGCTTGGATTTGAGCAATACCAGAGTTGTCTTTGACAGGAGCGGTTTCAAGCTTCATCGCTATTTCTAGAGCCTCCTGCTGGTCAGCAACCTTCTGTTGCATGAGTGGAGTTCTGATATGCGGTAGCAACGCTGCAATAAACCATTCCTTGTGCTACGCAGGTCCAATGGGGAAACTGACTTGGTCTAGCAGAACTTTGAATCTTTGATCAAAGTCCCACACTGATTCTCCATGCCTCTACTGAATCTCTTTCAACTCTGTGATACACTGCAACTCTGATTTCGGCTTCTTAAATTCCTTTATCATTGCTTCTTTTATATCAGGCAAGGCATGGTTCTGAGTGCTGGAGAACTTCATGAACCAGGTCAGAGCATGGTCTTTGAAAGAAGTAACCAGCTGCGCTCTTTTTGTGTCTGGATCCGTAATGGACTTAGCAGTCCATACTGCTTCACATAAAAACCAGAACTGTTCTGGATCCTCTGTTCCAGTTCCTTTGAAAACAGGTAGCTTAATGTCATCATGCATATGGGCCATAGTGGATCTAGGGGGGGATCGAGGGGGACTGGAAGTAGGCAGGGAGGAACTTACTGGGGTAGACTGACCTGTGACAGGAGTACTCAGGCTAGGGTGACTTTCAGACTGCGACAGGTTCTCAGGGATAATAGGTCTTCGCTGCGGGGTTACCGGAGGGTTTCCAACAGAAGGGGTTTCTTCGGAATCTACAGGATTTATAGGGGGATACTCGGTATGCTGAACCTGGGAATAGGATCCAAAATCTCTCTTGTACCTTTTGCCACTTCGCAGCAAACCACTTTGCCCGTTGAAGGTATTTTCACTTACAAACATAGGTTAGTAACACTATCTCTAACAGTCGGATTCAATTAGCAATATACCTTTTTCAGCTAATAGCATTTTAATTCTTAAACTAAATGAATTCAAAAACTTACCCCTTGGTCCTTTGAAAAGCTGCCGCTCAACTTCACTAAAGGAGGTACTTGTGTCGATGGCGAACTCCGTCACAAATGCTTCAAGGGTTCGCGTTGTCCAGAAATCAACAGCGTGGGATATCTCGTTGTTCACTCTTTTTAGTATATTAATTCTCGTGGGGGTCCAAGCAGGAAACTGACATTCTTGGAAGTTCATTCTTCTCTCTGTTAACCTGGATAACCACTGGTGCAACTCTATGTGGATATTACCAAAGAAAATCTCATAAACATCACAAAAAACATACCTTTGTAAAAAGTCATTTGCACTACGACGCGGATCTTTGTTCTCTTGCACGGCAAATTTCAGATAAGTCTCATCAAGCCAATCACCGATTTCCTTCACAGAGGGTCTCCAGAACATAGCCCTCGAGGTATGACGTAAACCCCTCTTGAGCAGATACTGAGTTCAACTGGAAACGGAACCAATTTGTTGGTCTATTGGGCAGACCCGGGTTTTATACCTTTAACTTCGCACCAACAAAAGACCCACAGAGTTGGCCCTTTCGGCAACAACCTGCGAACAGGTTGTAGTCTCACCCGAAACTGCTATGGGGTGCCGCAGAACCTGATTTCTACAAGCAGAAGAGGGATATTACTGTACCTTTAGCTTTCAAACAGATTATAAATGTAAATCACAGAGCTTAACTTTCACTTATTTAGCTTCGCAGTTAGATAAAAAAATAGTGCCTTGCACAACCCTTTACTGGGAATTCACAGCGAAACTATTATCTAGCAGTGATCTTTACTTATCAGATATATAGATATTAATGCATAAAAGAACAAAATAGGAACAACACACAGAACCATGACACCATATATAACGTGGTTCACCCCCAGTGTAGGGGTTATGTCCACAGAACTATGTTTTATTCAACTTTCTACAAAAACCACAGTTTTGATCTGCGCACTCAGTTGTAGATCCCTTCAAGTCCTCAAAGCCGCGCACACAGCTGCAGGCCTCTGCGCACACAGCTGCAGAGGTCGTCCATGCACATAGCTGGGACTTAACCTTTCCTTACAAAATAGCCTTAGCTTCGCATCAATTCCTCTTACACAAAAAGCCTAACCTTACTTATTTACAAGAGTGCCTATTTATACAGCACACTATTACAAAACCATGGACTAAAACCATGGGTACCCCAAACCCTAAACCCTAGATTTAAACCATGGGTTTATTACAAAATAAGGTTTTTACTCAACCCCGACACCCCTAAGACTATTTTGAGCCGTAGCTCTGCTTACAAGTTCCCAAAAACCCGTGGAGTTACCCACCTTAAGGATCGTTAGGGTGCACGCCCCAACACAAACCAAGGTGGCTCTCGAACAGAGGTCAGGAGAGCATGTGTATGTGTTGTGGTGGATGAACTTGACCACATGCAATGTGACTACAAGTCTAGAGGAATTATATGCCAAATACATGTAAGAAAAATAAATTGCTTTGTGGACGATGGTACCGATATCTGCAAAAGGTACGGTGAATGGAAAAGATGACTATATGCTAAAAATACAAAATAAAAGCTTAAAATTACAGTCCTTAATGGGCGGCGGCTCGATCGCTTGCATGAGTAGCGGTTGGGAAGTGTGATATGAGTACTGGTTCATAGACACTCGCATCGTCATGTCATGGCTCGTAAATCGAAGTGACTTGTGGGAAATGGTCCCAAATTTGACTAATTAAACATGAGACGATGGTCTCATAAGGAAATGGAAATTTGATCCCGAAGGTGTGAGAGGTGTCTTAAACAAGTTCTGGGTGACTTTTGACTAGCATCTGATGGTGCTGCCTTTGATTTTTGCTGAAAAATGTTGAAAAATAAGAAAAAAGAAAATGAAGTGACTCATTGGTGATGTTAAGCGTAAAATCTCTTTAGGGAGAGCCCGTTGTGGGGGTTCTTCAAGAGTTGTCCATCAGAGTCAATAAGGGTGTATGTCCCCTTACCGAGACAAAGGTCATTGGCAAGGCAGGATGATAGAATCTGGTATTTTAATGGAATAACTAATTCCACACTATGGTTTAAAGGGAATGGGGTAAGATCGGAGGCGGTCTTACAAATCTCTCTGTCATCGTGTAAGTGGTGCTGGGGTAGATCAGGTGGATTTTCCACAAGCGATGAGACGAAAGGGAAACTAGTGCTAGAGATCATGTAAATGGTATTGGTTGTGGCTTTTGTGGCCTTGCCCCCAGTCTCTGTTGGAGGAAGAGGGGTAGGCCTAGAGATGGGGAAGCAAAAATAACAAAAGAGATAGGTCTAATGGACTGTCGGTGATGGTGGAGACAAGAGGGTATGTAGAATTGGAGATCATGTAAATGGACATGGTGTCTGAAGAAGCAGGTGGTGGGTGAACTTATTTGATAAAGGTGATCTCAGACTCAAGGGAATGGTGACAGAGGTCGACAAGAGCCATTCAAAATTTAGGCAGGTCTTGGCAATGGTGGGAGTAATGTCCATACAAGTCGCAAAGGGCACAAGCATGGTTTGTCCTCAATGCCTTGTTCCTAACTACTGGCGTGGTTGAGAGTTCAACCATAGGGATGTTTTTGTTTGTATCCATGGCATCCAAATGCACACGGATCCCTGGGATTTTAGGGAAATTATGAGTTGGATAGACCTGTTGTTCACAGACGACACAAGGTGGGACTTGTCATGATTCTGCGGTGGCTTTGGGGTTTTTACCCCTAGCCCTTTTCGGTTGGGGCGGTGCAAGTGCGGGTGCAGTGGTTGGATTGTGTAGACTAGGTGGAGGGTGAGACTCAACCGCAATAGGTTGCACCAGGGTTACCACAACCTGGGGAATTGCTGGTTGAGCTGGTGGATCTAGATACCACACCGGGATCCCCAACATAAAGTTGGGTAGGCTTAAGGTGGCCATGACTGGCTTGCTCATGACACCAGGTGGGGGAAAGAGGAAGGGAATTGTATGGACCGGAGATGATCCCACATAACTCCCAGTTGGTTGCATGTGGGGGTGCGGTTGTGGTTGCGGCTGTGCGTAGTGCTGCAACTATGGATGATGTGTGGCTGCTGTTGGCATTACGACTGTAGATGATGTTATGGATGTGGTTGGGGCTGTGGCTGCGGTTGCTATTTGGGTGTAGCAGTGCTTGATGAGACCATGCACAAGTCTGTAGTTTGATTTTGTGTCAGTGGCGGTGACACCAATGGGAAAGGAGCCATCATGGTGGGATCGGTAAACAACCCAGGGCCCACATTCAATGGTGGGGAGGCTGGTGTGTTTTCAACCATAGTGTTGGTTGCAGGGATGATGTTAGTGTGTGCGGTCGCCCCTTGCAGCTCAATGGTGGTGATGGTAGGGATAATGTTGGAAGGAATTGTTAACCCTTGCAGATCATGGTAGGTGAGCTGGTCAACCGTCATAATATTACCTTTGTGGGGGAACATCATGAGGCGGAAGACACTTGACGCGACGGCTCGCATGGTGTGCATGCAAATCCTCCCAAGGAGGAGGTTGTAGTCCAGTTGAGTGTTGACGACTTCGATGTCTATCAGGACTATATTCCCAGCTAACTTGATGAGGACATGGGGGAGGATTCCTTGGGATTTAGTGGGGTGTCCATCATAAGCACACAGAGTCATGGAGTACGGTTGCAGAATTGGTGGTCCAAGATTCTGCCAAACAAAGGTAGACATGATGCATGTGGATGCCCCCTCATCCACTATGCATCGGTGCACAACCAAGTTTTGGATGGACACCAAGATTTGGAAGGTGATAGTGGAGGGCATGCACGACTCTCCGTTCTCTATGTCAAACATGATTAACTTGGAGTCGGAGGGGTCCACTGCCCCTAGAGTGGCTAGTAATGATTTTTGCTGCATTAGGAACATTTTAAGTACCTCAAGAGCGGACATGGCGGTTGGCATTTGGGCCAAATCATCCACAATGCTATAGCTGACTGTAGCTCTAGTTGTGGCATTATTGGCAATTCTGCGTATGGGGGGGCATGGGAATGGGGGTAACTAGAGAGGTAGGCTGGTTGTCTTAGATGTGGATGCTGCTGATGAGTCGATAGGTTTGGTGGTGGTACCATATTGATTTTGTCTAGTCTGTAAGTTGATTTATTCAGTGGTCAACACCTGTTTCGGTTGTGGGTTATGCCCCCAGAGCGTTGGGATTGGCCTGGGGAGGGGGAGCGGTTGCCACCAATCCTTGGACTGGTAGTGGGTTTTGAAGCACCATGGGAGGAGGTACTTGTGGTACCTGGTTGGGTTAGGCTTGATTGGGAGCATTGGTATCCTGTTGGGCCTCATTTTGAATGGCTTTCTTAGCATGAGCCATACAGGGACACTCAAATATGTAATGCCCATAAACATCACAGAGTGTTAAACGTTGGTTTGTGCGCAACAGAGCGTTGTGTCTTGGTGCCTTCTGTCATGGGGGGTTTTGGGCTAGCCGGTTAGCCATGGAATTATTGGGAGGGTTCGGTTGCTGACCACCTCCCTATGGTTGGTTATTTCCTTGGTTGTGGGGCCGCTTGTTTCTAGCTTGCCCTTGTTGATTATTGGGGGCAAGCTAGTTGGGACGCTTTTGTTGTGCAAACACTTGTCCCAACGGAGTGGGTGGAGCGGGGGTGGGTGCTTGAACTTGTTGCACTAGTGGTGCATAGTATATTTGTGGGGGTGGTGGTGCCATAAATGTGGGAATTTTCCCCACATACTGTTTTGTTTGCCAAGCCATGGCCTGAGCCTGCTGCAGTGGCGTAGGTTGTGCATAAGAGGTTGTTTCTCTAGACTGAGACATCATTCTAGCATAGTCCAGAGCTTCGATTTGGTAATCAACATTAGCAGTTTTTCTTGGTTTCGGTTCAACAACAAGTGGTGTCAGTCGAGGCTATGGTTGTTGGGAGACTGACCCTATGACATCGTCCGCTGCATGGGATGCCCCTAGTGTGTCATGGTAAGAGGTACTTGGATGGGGAGTGTCTAGAATGACAGTGTACAAGTATCCAGACTTGGCATAAATGAGATAAAATTGTTGGGCTTTCAGTATGGCCTCTTCTTCAGATTGGGGATGTTGAGATGAGACGTCCTTTGTGATGGGTGGGAGCAAAGTCTTAAGGAACCAATCCTCTTGTTTTCTAGTTGGATCTTGCATAAGTTACGGTGTCGCCACCACTCATGGATATGGTCAGTTATGTGGGTGATGGTGCTTTGGTGATAGGATAACAGGATCTCCACCCCCTCATCATATCTAATAGGGAGTTGGAAATACTATAGGAACATGACGGCTAGGGAGTTGAAGTCGGGGTACTTGGCTTATGGCAGCTCAATGTACCATTTGGTTGTGGCACCTGTAAGGGTGCATTGGAATAACCTCAACCTGATGGAGTCATCTACGATGCTATTGGATGAGCACCATAGATGGAATGTCATTATATGATTTTGGGGACATTCCCCGACTTTGCCTTCAAACTTTGGGATGTCTTATGGCAGCTTAGTTGGCATGGGTGGCTAGAAATCTTGGTGGTGGATGGGTTCATTCATTAGTCTAGCCAAGTCAAGAAAGTTTAGATGAGCCATGAAGGGCATATTTGACCCCAAGTTGATGTGGGATGGGGCTGCCATGGGGGTGGGGTTCGCAGGTGCATAATGCATTTGCATGGCTGGGGGTGCTTATGGTGGCACCATGGCGGATGGGCCAATGCCCCCAATTGTTGTGGGTGGGATGGTATGGGTGGGAGGATCATTTCACTATGTGTGACGATAGGGGCAATGTAGGTGGATGGTGCACTGCCCCCTGTGTGGCCGAAGGGGCAGTGTGTGTGGAGGGGCCATTTCCCCCGTGTGTTACCACTGGTCTAGCTTGGCTGGTCACTATGGGTGGTGGCAATTGGCTAATAACATTCTGCATGACTGTGCTTGGACCACTTTCCAAGTTGTGGGTGACAGGTTGTAATGTGGACATGGGTCCACTCGCTAAGGTTGGGCCGGAAAATGGATTCAGGTTTGCACTAGCCATGGGGCTTGATGGTGCGATGTGGAGGTCTGGTTAAGGCTGATATGGGTTTGAATCAGAATCAAAGGTTGTGTGGCCCTCTGACGGTGTGGGAGATCATAGAGAGCAGCTTCGATGGTGCCAATCAAGTGTTCCAAATGGTGGTGGTTTGCCTCTCAGGTGTGAGGAAGATCGTGGAGGATCAATTGTGTTCGCTTTTGTGTATGAAACTGGTGGGTATGATATTTGGACCCAGGTTTCAATGGCTTCCTATTGGCTAAAGGTGGTCTCTTGGCCACCAAGACTTCCAAAAGACAGCGCTTGGCTTGTTCCTCACAGGTGCTTCTACTCAATCAGAAGGGGTCATTGCCCGTTTCACTTGGAAATTCCTCTCAGTGGCCAGCTACTTTGGGGTTCCTTTGGTACTCCTCATAATGAGTTTATGATAAAAGCCCAAGTACTTCCCATAGTTGTAGCAGTTAGGGACTTATGTCCTCAAAGACTGCAGAATTGATTGAACATAGTGTAAATTTGGTAAATTTTAAGGCTTACTCAGCATCATGAACTGAGTTGGGTTAATTATTTGGTATGGTATGTTGGTTTTCTTTTTTGTTCTAGTATTTGGTTTGCAATATGGTTTATGAATTCATGGTAGATTTCATATCATGGTTTTGTATGCAAACATAAACATAAATTTGTAAGCAAGTATGGTGATTAACCTTGAATTGTTGGCCTATCTAAATGTCTACCTCTCAGTGATATTATTCTTCAACCAAGAGAAGGTGTTGGGATATCAACACAATGGGACTAAGCCCATATGTAGATCCTTAGGTCACCTCCCAAGTGTTAGGTTGGTCAACATGGAGGACGCTTAGCGCCATGAGAATCCCTCCTTCTCTACCCCCTCTACCTTCCAGGTCACCTGGATTTAGTGGTTTGGGAAAAATACCATGGAGTGCCTAGATATATATGAGATTATCCTTCCTCGTATCCCAAAATACCCCGAAGGGTGATGACTGGGTAGAGGAGGAAGGGGGAAGAAAGATGGTTATTTTAAGTTACTTTTAGTTAGACTAGTTCATTTTATTAAGCCTCAATGATTGATTTAGCATATACACATTGTTCATGGATTGATTTGCAGAAAATAAAAACTGGAATTGAAAGAGACCTACAAAGGTGGATAGAGGCAGCTGAGACACACTAACAGTCCTCTCAAACTGAAAATTACTATTAATTAAACTTAAATACAACTTTTGTGTGACAAGCCACACATTTTTGACCAAATCCAGCGAGGGGGCCGTGATATTTTTCCAAAAATGAGTGAGGGAGTCGCACAGAATGTGAAAACAGTCGCAACCTAATATTTTGGGATGAAGTCACACCTATCTGGGGATTAAGTACACCTTGGGCGCACCTGTTGGCCAATTAAGAGCGCCCCAGTCTCACCTTTTCCCCCAATAAGAGCGCCCTACTCTAGAAAGTGGTTTTTTGGTGATGCAGAGTTAGATCTAGCCAACAGTAATTGGTACTGGGGTCAGTATAACTTGGATTGTCCTAACAGAGGCTTCGGCACTGACTAAAACAAGAATAAAGTAGATTTAAATATATCTAACATAAGATTTCTGGAAACTAGGGTAAAATTGAAAAAACTTGAAAACTTGAAATTTTTGGCCCAGGGATCTTGTGGGATCGACCTAGTGGAGTCGCCAAAGTTGTAGTGATAATTTATCCTCACTACAGGAGCAAGAATGGATCCCTTGTGCCTATAGGGTACAAGGGTAGGTTCCTAGCCTTTGAAAACAGTAAAAAATGAAAGGGAAAATAGCATAAACAGAGAAGCGAATTAAACTAAGCTAATCTAAACAAGAATAAGCAAATGGAAGCTATTGTAAACTAGATCTAAGAGCTAATAACAGAAAATAAAGGGATAGATGGAGCCCTTGTGAACCCCTATGCAGAAAATGGGTTAGGGTTCTGCCTCCTTGAAACTTGCAAACAACCTAAGCTACTACAATGGCAAACCTGCAAACAATGTCAATGAAAAACCTGCAAATAGAAATGAGGGTTAGAAAGCAAAACAAATAAACAACCATGAAAAGAAATTATACCTCACTTAGGTGGAAATGGGGCACCATGCCCTAGCTCATGGGATCACCTCTCTCTTGGTTGGGAAGCAATGGCTTGATGAGATGGAGATGGAGGAGAGGGAGAGTGGGTGGTTTGAGAGGCAAAGGTCTCAAAGCATCCATGGGCAGCATAACAATAGGCAAGTGAGGAGTATTTTGAGAGTGACCCCCCACCCTCCTTTTATAGTTTTTCCAAGGGATTTTAGGGTTTTAAGCCCTTGGTTAGGGCTTTAGCCCCTTTTTTAGGATTTTATCCCCTTTTGCCCTAACTTTAGCCCCTTTTATGGTTTTAGCCCCTTTTTGAGGGCTTTAGCTCCTAGGGGGATATTTCGGGCTCTTTCATGGGGTTTTTAGCCCTTTTCTTCATCCTTGGGCTCTTTTGGAGGTGTGGGGGTCAAATGGAAGGTATTATGGAGTGAAATGAGTGTTGTGAGATGGTGTCCTTAGGTGGTGTAGGCCATAAAGATCTATGTGGGGGATTTTTGGGTTAACAGAAGGGTTGAAAGGTTACCCATGGTACTAGCAGCATCTCATTTCACTGTGATGGTTTTCATCGACAGACATCGCAGCTCTACACATAATCTGTCGCATGATTGTGTAAGGTGGGCCACCAGAGCCCTTTGTGAAGCACCTTCCTCGTAGTAGCTTGTCCTCCATAGTGTACACCAGTGACTCTTGCATGTTCTTCATCCAAAATCTAGCCTTGTTCATGTGGTAGGACACAGCACCATAAAATATCATTTGGTCCAAGTTTGTATAACTACCCAGCAATCAACTAAAAATCCGAAGCCTTGAATATCAATTGCTTCTTTTGGCTTGTTGAAAAATCATCCGGCGTGACTCTTGTCACAAAGAACTGGATTATTTGGGCATAATAATCATCTTCTATGTCAACTTTGAATATCTTCCATCTAACAGACCCTCTTTAATGTTTGTTGGTTCTTTTCCTGTCTCAATCTGAGAAAGATGGTCAGGGATAGCATTCAAGCGACCTGGCTTCACAATTATCTCAAAATCAAAATCCTAAAAATGAAGTAATTAGTGACATGTATTCCCCCCCAACACAAGATTATTGACCAGATACTTCAAAGCAGAATGGTTAGTAAACATCTTAAAATTCCCACCTAAGAGATAATACCTGAATTGTTGTAGTGCATATACCATCGCTAGATCTTCTCTCTCTGTGGTCATATAGTTCTTCTTATCAAATGACAACTTTCAACTAGCAAAAGTGATCAGGTGATCAAGATATCCTTCTCCTGGATGCGCAAGCACTACTCCTAGCACAACAAATTATGCGTCGACATGGACATGGAACTCCTTGTTCCAGTATGGGAACACAAGTATGGGTGCCAAATCCATCTTAGCCTTCAGAGTGTCGAATATTCCTTGACATTCTAGACTCCATACAAATGCAACATCTTTCTTTAATAGTTTCTCCATAGGAGCAATAATCACAGCATATCCTCTAATGAATTTGTGATAGTACCCGGTGTGCCCCAATTTTGTCCTAATAATATTCACATTTGTTGGTGGTGGAAAGCTCAAAATAAGTGTTATCTTCATAGGCTCAACCAACAATCTTTGCTTACAAATAATGTGACCCATCAATATGCCAAAAGGTGTGCAGAAAATACACTTCTTGTATTTCAGTGCGATCTTATGTTGGTGACACCTTTCTAGAATTAGTCTAATTTTTGTCAAATGATCCTTGATTAGACCATACATTGTCTAATAATCCATATAAACTTGGAGGAACTTCTAAATGAAATATTTGAATGCAGTGACAACAACCCGGGAAAATATGGCAGGGCCATTATTAACCCCAAAATGCATCACTGTGTATTGGAAACAACCCCATTCAGTGGCAAATGTTGTTTTATGTTGATATTCTTTTGTGATCCTTATCTAGTGATAGCTGGAGGATCCATCTGTAAATGAGTACATCTCTTGACCACCTACTCCTTCAAGTACTTCATCTGTGAATGGTGTCGAAAATGGATCATGCATACAAGCATCATTCAACTTTATTAGGTCGACATAGATTCAAACTTCACCCTTTTTCTTGTCTTGGACCAACATCAGACTGATCCATTCTGATTCTTCAACTGGCTTGAGTATTCCAACATCCTATTCAATGTAGATTTAACCGTCTCCTTATATCGTGTATTCAAGCGATACGTCCTCTACCTTATTGGTTTTGCATCTGGTTTTAATGGAATCTTCATCTCTCCCAAATCACCCAGTATGCCCTTTATTTTAGAGAATTTGGTGGGAAACAGATCTTGAAATTCATGCAGCATGTCTGTTATTTTTTATGTAGTCTCCTCATCCCAGTAGTCCCCAACACTTGCAAATTTTGGGTTCTCCTCCGTCCCAAAGTTAACTTTTTTTATCTTCCATGGTTGATTCATGGGGTCAGTCAATATATCTGGTGCCGAGAAATCCCTACTCCCTTCTGTTTGTGGAATATTGATATTCCATAGCTCATCATCATCCTCAGGTTCTCTAGATACATTATAGAATTCCATCATCAACTACTTATGGCAATGCACATGTGGGTCCATTGGATATGCGATTGACACTAATTTTAATACCACATCTCAGATGATCTGAAGTGCATTATTAACATTGGGATTGGCATCTAAGAAACTAAATGTATGAGCAAAGAAAACCATCAGCTCCTCCTAGGTGGTTATTTCTTTGTACAACTCTGCTGATATATACCATGATCTTGGCATTTCGTCCAAGGTGTGAATAAAGGAATGGACCCATTCATCATATGGTCCCCATGCCCATAATGTTTGGAATGCCATCAAATGGATACTAGGGTCATTCCTCCCATCATACTTCCCAGTGTGATACACTTATGTGTCGCCAAAGCGAACTGTCATCAACTATCGACACTGTTCCCATCTATTAATTATCTTTTTATGAGTCTCCCACCATCGTGCTAGAGTAGCCTTTAGTGCTTCCTCTAGCACAAACAATCATTGCGGTTCTAATACCTTCTCTTCAAACTCCATTAAGAATGCAGACATCTTAGGTAGTCCTTCATAAATTGGTAATTCCACAATCTCAGTTGTGACATGGCACAATGACTGTGTGATCAAACCACACTTCCTAACTGACACCTCATGCATGCGATTTTTCTAGTTTTCTAACACATCGTCAGAAACAAAAGATGCAGAACTAGCGTTGCACCACCCAAGTTATCTTTCAGCAGTTGGGTGGATGTAATCCTCAGAGATGTTGTAAACATGATCCCATCCTTTGGAAACTTCATCTTTTACTGGTTCAATATATCTCCACCATTCGATGGGATCCATAGGAGCGATGAATATGAGGTCTTGATTCTCAAACGCCATCATTCACTTCTTGAAATTAATCACTACCACACTATCGTTGGCCCATCCAACCCCCAGCAATGCAGGATAGGATCCCCCGCCATTAACAACTTCAATCATGCTAAAATCGGCATAAGTATTAAAACCTTCAACATCCACAACCAGGTTCGACACACGTCTGATTGGTTTCACTTTATCCTTATTAGCCAATCGTAGTTGTACGGGGGACTAGCCCAATGTTGGCCTCCCCATATTTTTCCATGTTTTGTTTGTCATAATATTCACATCCAAGCCTAGATCCAAAATGAATGAATCTACTTCATAGTCTCTAATTTGAATATTCATGCGTATTTCTTTGCACATCTTCTTCTTGTGTAAATAGTTTACTGCAGAGTCCTGTTTCTCTTTACGCTGGCGATGCAACAAATTTTCAATCTTGACCAGAGTATCAAGATCTCTTTCTAGTGATAGGAAACTCTCGAAGAAGTGCTGAAAGGTACCATGTTGCCACGATGGTACTACCTCCAAAGAAGAATCAAAAGAAAAAGGAATTTTAGGGACAAGTGACTTACCAATATTTCTTTCGATCGCATCCCGAGCTTCAAATAATGTCTCCTTTTCAGTCATAATATCAATTGGGTCCTTCTTCTTCCTAGCTAATTGAACTTGCGGGCAAGGTCCATACTCTCCAGTTTTCGCACCTGTGCGAGTGACAACAGCAACATCAGCATCCTTTGTTCTGGGATCTATTGAGATCATCCCAACCATCGAACCTTAGCTCTGGTTCATTGGTAGATTCTGGTTTAGTGGTGGATTTTGGTTCACTAGTGGATTCATTGGTTGATTCATAGTCTGATTCTGAAGTGGAACTTGATTCAGAGCTTGGTTCTGCAACTGGTTCTGGTTCTGTAGATGATTTTTCTTTTGCAACTGGTTCTGATTCTGCAACTGAGGAATGTTCCCTTCCTGCCATTTTGTAATTAATTGAGGGAAGTTCTCAATAGATTGATCAATTGTGGTGTAGTTTGTACATGAACAATGTAACTGTGGGAAATCTCACTGGTAATTTCCAAATACCCCACAAATATAACACTGGACAGGTCCATGACCCCATCCTCCTCCTCTTCCTCAGAATCCTCCCCAAAATCCACCTTCCTCCTGGTACTACAGCTGATCCGTCTGTGGTGATGGGGGATTCAGCTGCTGCTGAACATAGTACGATTCTTGAACATATTATGGCTGTGGCTGAGCCATCACCATTTGATTATACTGTGGTTGTGGTGTAAAATATGGCTATGGTGCAAACTGTGGTTGTGGCTGCGATGGTATAATTTGCATATGCGGCGGTGGTGTATACTATTGTTGAGGTCGATAGTTTACCACCTGAGGTTGTGGCTATGGTTTTTGTACTACATGGTGATCTTCTACCTTCACAAAGTATGAATCGTATGTCCTTTCCTGAAGTAGATCATATGCATGACAGTCTTTATCTTCATGCCCCACAAATCGACGAAAAGAACAATATAGGTTTGTTGGATTCAACACCATCTTATTCATGTAGATACATTCTTCATGTCGGTGCCCATATACTTGAGATATGAAACACCATGACACACCACCACAACTTAGTGGGTTCAGGGCTCAAGATAGGAGATAACTCTTGAATTCAGGGCAAGTATCTTTAGTGTGTCCATCTGTGTGACAACAAGTGCACCAAATATCTTCGCGATTCTCTTTCCCTTTCTTAATATCTTGCAACTGAAGCATCAAGTTTTCCATCTGCACCTAAATTTGGTTCATACCAGGTGTGCTTTCTCTAATGGGTGAAGCTTCTAACTTCATTGAGATCTCCAGAGCCTCGCTCTGTGTCGCAGTATTTTGTTACATCAACGATTACTGGATATGAGTTACCAATGGTGCGATAAAACATTCTTTGTACTGACCATCACTCATATTAAAGTTGACTTGTGCCATTAGTGTCTTAAATCTCTATTCAAAGTCCCAAATGATCTCATTCAGAAATTTCTTAATCTCTTTCAACTCAATAATATATTATGCTTCAAACTTTTGTTTTTAGAATTCTTCAATTAGTCCTCTCTTGACTTGATCCAACGTTTTTACAGGAGTCCCCATAGGAACTTGTATGAATTTCATATACCAATCCAACGCATGACCCCGAAAAGTAGTTTCCATATGGATTTTCTAACATCATCGTCTATGGCCTGTCTGACAGTCGATACTGCCTCATAGAGGAACAAATACTGCTCGTGATACTCACTCATGTTTCCATGGAAAAAAGGTAATTTTGTATCGTCACCCGCCATCCTGGGCCTTCTTCCTATAGATTTTGATCTACTACTAGAATGCTATTAGCACGTCAGGTAAGTCATTATAGAATTTTTGTTTCTTCCTGAATGCAGAGTAGTGCGCAGAGGCATGGGTACGTTGTTGTTGAGTTTTGATCTTACTGCTACAATAGGTGTAGTCTAGGTCTGTTTGTCCTCTTTGTCATTGTAGGGTCGCTTCGTCCTATGTGGTATTCCTTTGTGGTCTTGCGTTTCGATCACAACAGGACCTTCTCCTATCCTCTGCCTCTTCTCTTGTCGAAGCCTTTATCCTCCCTTCGTAAGACCACTTTTTTCCTCAACTTCCCTCATAGTCTCATCGAAACTTGCACCCATCTACCCCATATGTTATGGATAAAAATTCCTAAGGCTTGGGGTGTACCACAACAGATAGAGAAACCACAGAAATCAATCCCTTCCGAATATGCAAGAGAAATAAAACATATAACACTAAAGGATCTTGAATCATACCTTATTCTAGACGGTTGAAGTAGATCCCCATTGAGCTTTTTCCAATCCTGTTTGCATTAGCAATTTACTCTCAACAGCATGTTGAGGCCTGAAAATTCGCAGGCAAAAATAGTAGGGGATTCTCCCCAGTCGACATTCCCAACTAGCCCGTGACTGTTTGGTATAGGGAATCTGTCTAGTTTTCAGTCCGGCTACCGTAGGTTAAGTAACAAAAGGGCTCACCAGTTGTGGCCCGGTCCACCATATATTTTTTGTATTTTCGAATTAATGTATGAGATGCACGTGCCTAACTAAATGTAGGGTGATAAGGATGCAGGGAGCAGTCAGAACGTGATGCGTAGGTTCTTACCTCTCGTCTTAGCACTCACAAGTATCTAAATCACATACAACAAGAAATTAAAACTAACTACCTAACCTATCCCTAGGGAGAAGGATTATCATTCATTGGTGAGTAATATATTTTGTACATGCATTATGAAAAGTTACAGATAGCTGATACTTCTTTCAAGACACATGAACAATTACATATGTTTGAACAACCAGATAGCCAATTGTCTATGAAAAACATTTATTACTCACAGTGGAAACATCACAAAATATACTGAAGAACATTCAAACAAGAACATAGGTTCAGGAAATTAGAATGCTCTCACAGTTAATGAAACACAGCTGAAAATGAAATAGTTCCCCTTCAACATTGCTCATTTAATCACATGGATACATTCCACATCGCACTTTCTCCAACAGGTAAAATTGCAGTCTCTGATTGTAAAACGAAATAGTTCCTCTTACAAGAAAAATGGTTTACAAGTTTTCCAGGGGAAAAAGCCCCTTCTAAGTTCTAACTTTCAAATATTTAAACTACCACTCCAGTCCGCTTGGGCTTCCCTCCAAATGTATCACCTTTCAATCCCTCAAATTTTTCATCTTCCTGCATTCATGAGATAATTAGTAACTGATAGATCTTCCGGGTCTGTGCCTTTGTCACCATTCATTTTGTATTTTCCTTCATTTGTCCTTCTCGCGATCCTGATGGCCATGGTTTAACTTTTCCCAAAACTGTCCCGCTATGCCTTCGTGCTGCGGTAGTCTGAAATCGTCCTTTGAGTCCACCTGCGATTCAAGTAAGTGTATCATTCATTAGGACTGTGTTATAAAACAAAGAAGCAAATTATACCAACTAAAACGGCTAACCCAAAAGAAATGGCTAGGTGCACCACCATTATTAGCATTTTAACAAACGCCGACACCACCACTTTGTTTATCCACGGGTTCACACAAAACCACCAACTACAGGAAGTGAGGACTCATCGGATGCTCAAAGTGCTGGCATTGGAAGCTAAAAATCCCACCCCAGCTGCGACGACGAAAGAGAAAGAGGTTACGGACAAGCGACTGAAGGGTGAGAAAATTCCCAATCGGAAATTGGACGGGTAACCACGTCGAAAGCCAAAAGACTTTCCCAGCCGCAACGGCGGAAGAGACAAGGGTTAGATACATCCGAAACGCGGGCGGGAAGAGTTTTAAGCAGAAGCCGGAAGACATCACATCGGAAGCCAAATGACTTTCCCAGCCGCAACGGCAGAAGAAAAAACACTACGGGTACGCGACGAAAAGGTCAACACGCATAGGCAGTCGGAGCTCTTCATACTTCGGATGGCTAATTGATTTGGGAGCTGCAATGATGGAAGGGAAACGGCTATAGCCTCCGATCCAACAGAAATTGATGCCCGATCCCAAGAAAAATTAAGTATTTGAAAACTCAAAAATTAGCGACGATTAAATTGTTTCACCTCAGAGACAATGGTTTGTTCAAAGGGAAACTGATCTGATGAGTCTTCGGCTAGCAATCCAAATTCAAATCTGTGACCCACAACAAAAAATCATAACACAAGCATCCTATGAAAACAGGCCGCAAGTTAATCTTTAAAATCAACCAAAATTAAAACAAGACCAAAAACTCAAGGATCCAACAATTAAAAACAACTCTAAATTATGAGGAGGGGACCAAAATTTAAGAAATTTGGGGAGAACAGTTGCAGCCGCAACAATTGGCGATTACCTGGTGAACCTAGATCTCTGGGCGATTATTCTTTGAGTGACAGATTGTTTAACAACAAATGCACCTATTGAATTCTTCCAGCTATCTGGATTTCTCAAATGACAGAAGTGTGTACCTTTGATCATTGATGATAGTCCAATTTGGGAGAGTGGAAAACAAGATTTTCAAGTCCATATAACTCTGTTGAGGCTAGAGGATGATTTTCATTATTAATTTTTTCTTCAGGTAGCTTATCGCTTGGACACCACAGGATTGTAGCATATGGTAAACAAAAATATTCGTTTGTTCCTCATTCCCATGCCATTTTAGCATTTTTTGTGCTTTTGGACTTTTGTCCCTTTTCATATGAGTCCTCCTACGTGGCTTTCTTTCTGAAATTTAATTTAGGCTCCTCTATCCCATAGTGTCCTTTTGTGTGAGCGGTGTACTTCATGTTCCAGCTCACGGACGGAGAGGAACTTTCAGCAATTTAGTACTTATGATTCAGCATTTGCTTTGATGTATGATGCTTTCATAGGAGTTTTTGACTCTCATTTGCCTTTTGGAATTCGTTTCTTGGCATGGGATCATTTATATTTAATAGACTGTTAACCCTGCTCCTTTCCATGGATCCTCTAATGTCGCCCCTTAGAACATTTTAAGTGTGACGTGGATGGAGCCTCAACATAGTATTCCAGACTCTTTGAATCCGGTTTATTTCATAGGGGTTAAGCAGGACTTCAATGCACAAAGAGATATTCGAGAAAACTACTAAACTGGAAGAAGTTCTTTTAGACAAACAACAACATAGTCTGATACCCAAAAATGTCTATCATTCCCAAAAAATTTGATGTTCCCCACTCAACCGCGGGTTCACTCCCTTTATTGAAATCAATAAAACTTAAACTAAACAAACTGAAAAACATGACTCAGAAGACATCCAAATAGATTATTTATACACAGGACAGAAGAACTCAAGGAAAATCATGAAAAATAAGGCTTGAGAACCAAACCATTTACTGGTAATTTCTCTTCCCATCCCTGTAGATCTTGCAACTTATAAGTAGAAGGGCCAAGCTTTGCTGCAACCTGAAAAGGGCCTACCCACAACTGTTGGAATTTGGTATGATTTCCTTTCTCATCATGGGGATGATCCCATTTGAGGACTAAATCTCCCACTTCAAAGTCTTTTGTTCCAGCCTTATGTTTGTCGAACCATCTTTTGATTACCTCCTGCTGTTGCTTAAAGCGTTCTCTGGCTTTAGATCTAGCCTCTTCTACTTTCAGAAGATTGCATATCCTCATCTGCAGAACTTCATCCTCCGACCCTCTAGACTCTTGAGCTATTATGGAAGATGGCAGCATGATATTGGGGGGAAGAATGTCTTCTTTACCATACACAAGGGTATATGGTGACACTCCTATCGCGGACTTGGGGGTGACTCTATCAGCCCAAAGGGCGTTTGGTAGCGCTAAGTGCCAGCTCCTCTGGTTTTCTATCATAGTATTCTTTAAAATTATAATCATACTTTTGTTAATGGATTTAGCCAGGCCATTTCCTTGTGGATAGTAATTAGCCGAATAATGCAATTTTATCCCTTTATCATGAGCAAAAGCAGTTAATTTAATTGATGAAAAGTATGTAGAATTATCAAAAACTAACGAAACTAGAACTCCAAACCTGGTCATGATGTGGTCCTGCGAGAAACTGATGACCTCATCTTGATTTATTTTGCGCAGCGGGACTGCCTCGACCCAGCGAGTGAAATAATCAGTCGCGGTCAAAATGTACTTGTGTTGTAGGGAGGAATTTGGTTTTATTTCTCCAATAATATCCAACCCCCATTGTTTGAATGGCTTCGTGATCATCAATGGATTTAGGGCTGCTGCTGCTTTAGGTTGTCTCCCACTACACCTTTGGCAAATATCACACTTCCTGACATGTGCATGTGCATCTTTGATGAGCGTAGGCCAATAGTAACCGGCTCTGAGGATTTTGTGGGCTATAGCATCTCCTGAATAATGTCCCCCAGCAGGACCGTCATGCAAATCTGTCATTACTTTTTCTGCATCTTCTTTCTCTAAGCATCTCAGAAGAACTCCATCATAGTTCTTTCTGAATAATACTCCTTCAACAATTTGATAGGAGGCTGATTTAAGACACAACGCTCTTCTTTGCTAAAATTCCAATGTTCTGGAAATAGCCCTTCCTGCAGGTAATGCACGAGATCTCTATACCAAGACTCGGGAGCTGTAAACAAAGGGCATACATCCATTAAATGTAATTCGGCCTCCTCCTCCCAAGCGTGTTCTTCATTGTTCCCATTTTCAGTCATCAATTTGCAAAACCCTTGTCCTTTAACTATAGAGGATGGTTTGAATTCAAGGTCATACTCTTGAAGAGTTGTTACCCAGTTGCCCCTTCGTTCTCCTAACTCCTTCTGTATAAGAAGACACCTTACAGCCGGGTAGGGGACGATCACCTTGGTTTGATTTTTTAAAATATAAGGCCTAAATTGCTTTACTTCTTTGAATACTGCGTAAGCTTGTTTATCAATGGCTGGGTAATTTAATTAGGCCCCTTGTAGACCAGTGCTCATGAAATATATTGGGAATTCATCCCCTCCATCTTCCTTTTGCATAAGCACAGCTGCTAGTGAATCATCGGATGCAAAGGCATACAGAATAAAGTCTTTATCAAAATCTGGGATTTTCAGGGAGGGGGTGTGTGCCACAACAGTTTTAATTTTGATGAATGCATTCTTCTCAATCTCGGTCCACTTGAATTGTGCATTCTACTTCACCATCTGCTGCAGTGGCTTGACAATCTGAGCGAAATCAGGCACAAATCTCCGCATGAAGTTTATAGTTCCCATAAATGATTGCATCCCCTTTTTATTATGGGGCAAGGGGATTTGTTCAATGGCCTTAATTATTTCTCGATCTATAGAGATTCCTTTCTTTGAAACTATATGACCCAGCAACTTGCCCTATGTGACAGCGAACACACACTTCTTGGGATTGAGTGAGATGCCATATTTCTGGCAGCGTTCAAAAATCTTCCTTAAGTGAAACATGTGCTCTTCTCTTTTCTTCAAGAATATCGTAATATCATCAAGGTACACTACAACACTACGACCAATCAATCCACAGAAAGCTGTGTCCATAACCCTTTGAAACATCGCTCCAGCATTTATAAGCCCAAAGGGCATCCTTCTATAGGCAAAGGTTCCCCATTTGGTCCTAAACGTTGTCTTCAATCTGTCTTCTTCGGCTACTAATACTTGATTATAGCCAGAGAAACCGTCTAATAACGAAAAAAATTTAGAACCTGAGACCATTTGTAGCAATTGCTCCATGGGTGGCACAGGGTAGTTATCTTTATCTGAAGCGTGGTTCAGATTTCTGAAATCCACGCATAGTCTGATTTCTCCAGATTTTTTTCTCACTAGTACCAGATTTGATACCCACTCAAAGTGTCTGACCTTAAAAATGATTCTAGCATCCAATAATTTCTTCACTTCACTCTGAATCAGCGGTTCCAATTTCAGATGCATTTTTCTTAAAGGTTGCTGGTACGGCTTGACGCTGGATTTGATGGGGACACATGTTTGATGATGCTGGTGTTGTATGTTTTCAAATCTTCGTAGGTCCAGGTGAAAACATATTTATATTGTTTAAACAGACTGACGAACTTATCTCTTTCTGCTGGCGAACAACATTTGCCAAGATTCACAAATTTAGGATTTGCCTCAGTCCCTAAATTTATCAGCTCGAACTGTAGAGATGAGCTATGAGTATTCACGTTAGCTGGTCTTCTGAACTTTTCATTTAAATCGAACATTCTTTCTAGCGTTCTAACTCCTTTAGGTATAAAATTATTATACTTCAGCTCGGCCTGATGTTCTTCATCATCTATAATTTCTCCTTTAAATACCTCGTCATTTGTTAAACATTCTATAATATGCTGGTCATCATCGAACACTCGTAGGTTGGTGATCATATCAAGTACTGAGGGACTAAAAATCAATTCCACATAGCATCGATTATTAGTAGGTACCAGCCTAGCGGCTGACATGGCCAACAGGTCAGCTGCTGCATTTTTAAGTCTTAGAATTGATATAATATTAAATGCATCAAAACATTTAAGTAAATCCCATACATCATTTTGATAGGCCTTTAGGTGAGGGGAAACAAAATGTATTTGATTCCGGATTTGTTTCACAATAATTTCAGAATCTCCAAAAACTTTTAGATTACTTACCTTTAATTCAATCGCTTTCCTTAATCCCTGCACCAGTGCTTCATACTCAGTTGTATTATTTGTACATTCAAACTCTAACCTACATGAAAGAAAATGATTATTCTTTTGGGGGTCAATCAGGACATAGCCGGCCCCTGACCCTTCTAACATCTTAGATCCATCAAAAAACAAAGTCCAAAAATCACTAACTACAGCATGTGAATCTATTCCTACTGCTAAGTCTACTATTTTACAGTCAATTTCATCAGCCTATGAGAATCGAAGGAGGTTAGGCTAGGTGTTTGACGTGTTGCTGGCTTCTTCTAATTGGTAATTGCCTTGTTCCAACTCAATAAAATAATTTCCCAACATAGAATCCACTGGTTCATTCTTCTCCTCAAGTCGAGTGACGTTATATTTCATGTGAGGCTCTCTCAAAATCTTAATTTGGTTCGAACTCCCTTTATATGGCAACCACAGATGTGACTAATCAGAGGCACAATACCCATTCAGTTTCGCTAACCAGTCTCTGCTAAGGACAAGCCCATAAGCGTCTGGTATATAGGCCACCATGATATTAATGACTTGGCAAACTTTATCATTTGATGACAGGTGGATCAGGACATCTTCCATCTCACCCATTACCTTTACGTCTATCCTGTCCAACTGGACAACTCTCCGGGTGGATGGCTTAGGCTGTCCATTTATCCTTTTACAGACTGATATTGGCATGACATTAACCAACGCCCCTGAGTCTACCAGGCAATTATGAACGTTGTGATTAAAAATTTCAAATGTGAGGAGAAAAGGTGGATTTTTTCTCTTAGACTTACCTCCACTGCTAGTTTCTCTGATTTCTTCTTCTTCTTTAGGCCGATTGTTAATGGGCAGCGTCTCATCCAATGCTTCAAGTACTTTCAATAGTCTTTCCTTTTGTTGTGGCACTTTACACATTTAGAATAGTGAAACGTTTTCCTTTACCTTCTTTAAATCCTCCACGACATCATAATCCATCTGTTGTTCAATGAGGCGAGGTTTGTCAGCATTCATCTTTTCCTCATTTGTCTTGGCCCGTGCTTCATTCTGCCTAGGATCTTTCCTGGTAATGGTGAATTCAGGAATTTTATCAGCTGCGGATCTGTTTTGAAATTTCTTAACATTTCTCTGAAGCCTCTTAATATTTGGGAGTATGAGACTGTCTTCTTTAACCGATCATTGGCTCCTTGTTGTTACGTTGGTCTCCAGGACGTCCTTGTAACCCCAATTCTTTTCTTCTTCAGCATCAAATAATGAAACATAATTCCACAGAACCATGGTTTCCTCCTCTTGTTCCTTCGTTGCAGTGGTACTCTCTTTTCTTTCTTCATCTCCCTCTTCCATTAATCTAGAATCCAATAGATGATTCATGACCAATGTCATTGAATTTATCCATTGCGGACAATTCTTTTCAGAGTGGGGTTGCTGGTGGAAAGTGCAAATTTTTTCCATCCCTACCTTTGTTAAATTCATAGATGCTAAATTGTGTGGAGGAGGTTGAGATTAATTGTTGTCCTCTCTTTTCTTGTAATAAGGCCTGTAGAATTTTGGAGTTTCTTTCTCTTTTTCCAAGTCTATGATTTTATTAGAAAGCTTCTGCATCATTTTGGTCATACTCTCATAGTCTGGTGATTTCTCTTCCTTAGGCTTGGTAAACAATAAGGTTTTCCTTCCCCCACCTTTCTCTCCTGACTGTTCAGGATAATCTTCGATACTTTCTCTTTCAGCTTCCACTATTTCCACCTCTTCATAGGTTTTCGTCAAAGTAGGCTTGGCCCTACCTTTGGAAAACATGGCCAAATCAGGGCCTAGATCCGAGGTATAATATTCAATCAGGACCTTATCCGAAGGTTTGTCAGCGTCAAAAAAATTCTTGAGGTATGCTGCAAATCTTTGAGTAAAACTGTGCACCTTCTCTTTTCTCTCTTTCTTCAATGCACACAGTCCTTTCATGAGGACTGCATGAGTCTTTTGAGTCACATACTTACTTCTGAAAATTCTCTCGAAGGTATTCCAATCAGGGATAGAGTTAGCAGGAAACCCAAAATACCATGATGCTGCAGCTCCTTTAAGGGTATGCGGGAATAGTCTGCAAACTACATCTTCATACTCTCCAGCCCTTAACCCTTCTATTTCCAAGTAAAAACGTTGCAGGTGATCATTTACTAGTATCTTCTCACTTGGGTCGAATTTGGGCAGCATCTTCTCAAAGGATTGAGGTAGTTCATGTAATGGAGGTGTCAGGTTTAATGGTGATCTGGCTCTCCATGCAGGTGGTGGGTTTGGTGGGTTGGGTGGTTGATTGGGGTTTACGCCTTCCATGAGTCTTGGTGGTGAGTGGGGAGGTGAGGAAACAGGAGTGTGAACAGGGGAACTGTAAGGAGTATCTAGGCCTTCTTGATTCAAAGGCAATACCACTTCCTATAAGGATGTCTCTATTAACTCTTCCCAATCCCCAACAAGCACTGAGTCTTCCAAAATAGGACGATCTTTCCTTTTATATTCTCTCCTGGGAAACTTGGGGATGATCAGAAATCCTCCAATCTTCTTGACGTATGCCCTAGTGTGTCTTCTTAAATTATCAACAACTTCGTTATTCACAGAAAATAAATGTGTAATTCTTTCTTTCGGAAATGAATTATGAATCCCACTACTTTCAGAACTATTACCAGTGGAAAAGTCTCAGGAAAATGGGTTTCCTCGGCGAGCCATGCATTGGCGGCCCTCCTTCTAGCGCCAGAACCGTTGAGGCCTGAAAATTCACAGGAAACAACAGTAGGGGATTCTCCCCAGTCGATGTTCCCAACTAGCCCATGAATTTTTGGTATAGGGAATCCATCCGGTTTGCGGTCTGGCTACCGTAGGTCAAGTAACAAAAGGGCTCACCGGTTGTGGCCCGGTCCACCATATATTTTTTGTATTTTCGACTTAATGTATGAGATGCACGTGCCTAACTAAATGCAGGGTGATAAGGATGCAGGGAGCAGTCATAACATGATGCGCAGGTTCTTACCTCTCATCTTAGCACTCACAAGCATCTAAATCACATACAACAAGAAATTAAAACTAACTACCTAACCTATCCCTAGGGAGCAGGATTATCATTCATTGGTGAGTAATATATTTTGTACATGCATTATGAAAAGTTATAGATAGATGATACTTCTTTCAAGACACATGAACAATTACAGATGTTTGAACAACCAGATAGCCAATTGTCTATGAACAACATTTATTACTCACAGTGGAAACATCACAAAATATACTGAAGAACATTCAAACAAGAACATAGGTTCAGGAAATTAGAACGCTCTCACAGTTAATGAAACACAGCTAAAAATGAAATAGTTCCCCTTCAACATTGCTCATTTAATCACATGGATACATTCCACATCGCACTTTCTCCAACAGGTAAAATTGCAGTCTCTGATTGTAAAACAAAATAGTTCCTCTTACAAGCAAAATGGTTTACAAGTTTTCTAGGGGAAAAATCCCCTTCTAAGTTCTAACTTTCAAATATTTAAACTACCACTCCAGTCCGCTTGGGCTGCCCTCCAAACGTATCACCTTTCAATCCCTGAAACGTTTCATCTTCCCGCATTCATGAGCTAATTAGTAACTGATAGATCTTCTGGGTCTGTGCCTTTGTCGCCATTCATTTTGTCTTTTCATTCGTTTTTCCTTCTCGCGATCCTGATGGCCACGGTTTAACTTTTCCCAAAACTGTCCCTCTATGCCTTTGCGCCGCGGTAGTCTGAAATCGTCCTTTGAGTCCACCTACAATTCAACAAAGTGTATCATTCATTGGGACTGCGTTATAAAACAAAGCAGCAAATTATACCAACTAAAACGGCCAACCCAAACGAAATGGCCAGGTGCACCACCATTATTAGCATTTTAACAAACGCTGACACCACCACTTTGTTTATCCATGGGTTCGCACAAAACCACCAACGACAGGAAGCGAGGACTCATCGGACGCTCAAAGCGCTGGCATCAAAAGCTAAAAATCCCACCCCAGCTGTGATGGTGGAAGAGAAAGAGGTTGCGGACAAGCGACTGAAGGGCAGGAAAATTCCCAATCAGAAATTGGACCGGTAACCATGTCGAAATACAAAAGACTTTCCCAGCCGCAACGGTGAAAGATACAAGGGTTAGAGACATCCGAAACGCGGGTGGGAAGAGTTTTAAGTGGAATCCGGAAGACATCACATCGGAATCCAAATGAATTTCCTAGCCACAACGGTGGAAGAAAAAACGCTACGGGTACGCGACGAAAAGGTCAACATGCATCGGCAGTCGGAGCTCTTCGTACTTTGGATGGCTAATTGATTTGGGAGCCGCAATGGCGGAAGGGAAACGACTATAGCCTCCGATCCAACATAATTTGACGCCCGATCCCAAGAAAAATTAAGTATTTGAAAACTCAAAAATTAGCGACGATTAAACTATTTCATCTCAGAGACAATGGTTTGTTGAAAGGGCAACTGATCTGACGAGTCTCTAGCTAGCAATCCAAATTCAAATCTGCGACCCACAACAAAAAATCACAACACAAGCATCCTCTGAAAATAGGCCGCAAGTTAATGTTTAAAATCAACCAAAATTAAAACAAGACCAAAAACTCAAGGATCCAACGATTAAAAACAACTCTAAATTATGAGGAGGGGACCAAAATTTAAGAAATTTGGGGAGAACAGTTGCAGCCGCAACACAGTAGTAAACAAGGCAAGCATGTTATATAATATAGTGTTAGAACTACTCTAGCATATATAATCAACAATGCATAAGCAATTAAACCCATCCATGAATTCAATATTTATTTAAATGCACATCATTGGATAGGAAAATATATTTCTATTAATAAAATTAGAGATAAAATAAGTGACAACCTCTATCGGCACGTCTGCGAACCGGAGAGACCGAGTCCTCCACTTGGGCCTCCACCACCTCAATCCTCCATCTCTTGATAGCAAGCTCACAAGCAAAGGCGAGCTTGGGAATAACACAAATTTCTCCAAGGGACAAGGGGATGCAGACTCAAGTATAAGCAAGCTACGACAATAATGGACCATAGTTTTCTTACTCTTCAATTCCTCCTCTTCAATGTATCCAAGGAGTTCCTTATATAGTGCTTCAATGGGGTAATGGAAGGTCAAATCCAAGCGATCTTGAGGCATATGGAAAGCCAAGAGACAAGTGACTTAGATCCACATCAAGGAAAACTCCAAAAATATTTATACTTATGGATACATCCCGATGTATGCGGGTTTAAGGGTAATATCCATGTATATATGTGAGAAAGGGATTAAAAGTCACATACATCAAATAATAGGTGTTTCTAGGGATGATATTGGAAACATCAAAGGTACAATAATGGTCCATGTGGTCCAAAGAGTCTGCAGAGGGATAGGGAAGGCCATAAAAGTGTGATCAAGCATGTGTGGCAAAATCAGTTGTAATAGATGCCCCCTAATGTGTGAGCTCAGAGGGGTAACATGATGGCCAAAACACATTATAAATCCATCCCAGAAGTGGAGTGATGAAGAACCGGGTGGAAGAACCATCCATCCATCAATATAGTACAATAATCAATCTCTTTACATGACTACAAATACATATAGCATTCCCAGATACATAAGAGTACAATGGCCATGAATAGGCATGATATACAAAATGTGACATGTGAGGTCATCGCCACATACAATATATAATAGATCAGAATCTCCATGATGAAGATATACAAAGGATCAAGATCTCCATGAAAGATGAAGATATACAATGGATCAAGATCTCCGTAATAGTTTAATATATATGACATACACTGGAATCAAGTCACGAGAGCTGAAATCTCATGAACCCTGGCACGATCAATGAGGTAGCATATATGGAATGCCACCAATCTGGAAATTATTCTACATAAACCACTATGAGTACATGTCCTACTAGGTGTATAGAGGTGTCGAGGTCAAACATAGTAGTCCATCTTCTAATTACTGGTCATTGATGTATACTGTTAATAGACGCAAGATCAACCACTGATAATGAAAATGGGAATTAATGTACTAGAGTGCAATCTAACCAGTGTGAATAGATGTGTTGAGGTCAAACACTTGAAATAATCCATCGATCAGGGGACATTGATGTATTCCCAAAAATTTTGATGGTGAGAGAACCTACCACTGATGATCGTAAGTCTCAAGGTACTCAAATGACTCTAGAATCCTATCCCAGAATAAATAATCTGAAGTCGATGGGATGGAATCCACTGGAAGAAGGGGATTAAGGCATCCCCCATCAACCAACACGAGGTACTCAATAATGTTGTATAATATGGAAGGACTCAATCAAGATGTGCAAGAACCAATAATAGTACCAAGAATGGCCAACATGCAAAGTCATGGTAACCGAGGAATGGCTGACTCAGGTTTCAACTTCCTTTGAACAAGAGAACAAAGGTAAATGGTGACTAAATGTAGGCAACATAGAGTCAATATACCAAACTGGGACATCTCTATGACATAGGAGGCATCAACAGAGGCTCCATAAGAACTGGAAGCTTAACCATTCGGTGGAGATAAATTCAAAGAAATGAGTACAGCTCCTAAAGTCAAACTATTAACCCAACCAATGAATGTGATATACAGTGCTCTATTCGAAGGAAAAATGACTCGACTGCTGCCAAAGATAGCATCTTTTCCTGACCGTCTTTTTGGTTTTTTAAATTTTTTAGATTTTTTCAGATACTTTGAAAATCGTGAAAAAGAATAAAAGTGATTTATAGTTACAAGTCTAGGAAGAGATGAGTGTCAAGGAGCAAACAAACTAGTTCCAAGCAGTGGGACATACCTATGCTCAATGCAAGGAAACATGTGTAGGATAACGACACTTGATGGAAAGTCCCATCCCGGTGAAAAATTGGGGAATCAAGTTGTAAAAGATATATAAAAAGGCTCTGCTTAACTAGGCATGAGACAAGATTAGGCTATATGGCTGATAATCAAAGTTAGGGAAGCTGGCATAAAAATCAATAAGGCAAGCAAAAATCATGATAATGCAACTACAACTTGACATATACAAGGGAGTCCTAGGGAAATGGCTAGCATAAAGTTCAAGAGGAGTATAAAGCTTTTTCTCAAAGTCATGGAGGTACTATACAAAGGACTCCCACACCCTAAAGGAGAAATGTCGGCATGGGAACCAAATGCAAAACATGATCTAACTAGGGTACCCATGTATGGTAAAGCTCTACGATTCACAACATGTCACTTCTAAAAGCAGCAAGAAGGTTCCATGACAAGATGGAATGGGTTCATACCTAAGGTTAAAATGAAACGGTCATAAGGTCATGCAAAATGCAAGCAGATATGAAATCCTAACCTATATGCCAGTTCAGATGTAATACATGTGATAGGAACAAACAGGTTGAAACCTCAGAGAGAGTGTACAAAAAATGGACCATACATGACAACCATATTAGTCCAAAACAACCTAAAATAGTCAATAAAGAATCCAAACTATAGGATATAGGGAGAAATTATCATGACAACTGCACCCAAAGGAAACAATGCGGTGAATGATGGGACATAAAAAGGAAATTAAGGTGTAGACCCAATGTTCACGCATCCACTAACACCCCCGTGAGGGTGACCACCGGTGTAAATACTAAGAGAAGGGATTTGTTTCCACCTTTCACACACCTGGGTTACGTGGCAGAAATATTCAAGCCACTCGGTGTGTCCTTGGGGGTAAGTCTTGAGTCAAGGCTGTCACCTTGTTCTTGACTCCTCCGTTTAGGCTCAACTCCTAATGAAGCCAAGGGGGGTAGACCCTATTATGTTACTAAGGAAAATTTACTTAGTAAGGTGATGTTAAACTAAATGAGTTACTTAGGAGTTCGATATTTAACTATAGACAATCAAAGATGGCAAGATACAAAAATGAACACACGAAAGCACAATGCTGAGACACAATATATATATAAAGCAAGAAAATAACTAGTGTCTTAGAATGGAGTCAGAAAATAAGATCAATGTACTTGCATGTGCTTGGAGTGAATGTTTTGTGATTGCCTCTTGGTACGTTTTAAGTTCAATTTGAGTTGTGAGTTGATTACAATTAGGCGAAGAGGCGACTCCAGATATACTCGAGAGTACTTGGAGTATGTCCAAAACTAAAACTTCACAGCTACCCGCAAGGAATATGTGGGCTGAATGGAGTCTTTGGGGCTATTGTTCATAACGGACCCATTAGGGTGTGACAGATATTGGCTCCCCAAGGCCACTTTTCAGATGTTCCCGCTTCCTTTGGGTATTTTGCCACCGTAAAGGTTTGATCTAATTGTTGGATTTTCACCTGATGGTTTGTCAATTTGGGAGAGTGAGTCCTAATTATACTAGTCACTCAAGTAATTTTGATACAGCTTGAATGATCGGATGAACCACAACCAAGTGTAGAGCATACACACCAGAGTCTTGTCAATTTTAGTAAATTTTACAATGGGTGTTCTTGTTTAAAAGAAAACCCTCCAGGAACCTCTTTCGATCCAAGTGGATATCAATTGGGGAATCGAGGTGGGGTTAATTTTATAATATCTAAAAAACAAATAATAGAAAAATAAACAGATACACAATTCTAGTTTCCTAATTAGTCCTACCACGAATCTCTTTCCCCTTTCGGGTCAATCGAGAAGTCGTGGGGTAAGTATTACGATTACTTTGAAATACAAAATATGGAATATGAAATTGATAATGAAATAAATTATACTACCCTGCAGATTAGATCAATACTATTTTGAAAATAAATGAGCAAAAAGTAACAAAAAAGGACACCGATGCAAATCCCCCCAGGGGGGATGGGGAATGGGCTCGAAAGAGCCTATTCAAAAAATATTTTTATTTAACAGGGGTTACAATATCAGAGAACTGATATAATTCCTCTTTATCCTTATATGGAATGAAAACAAGAGCTTACAAAGTGCGAAAATTAAAGGTTTTAGTCAAATGGGAGACCCCTGGGGGGATTTGAACGCTCCTGAGGCCACTTCCGAACAGAAGATTCCTTTATTTTCTGTCAAACATGCTAAAAAACAGCAAGAATATCATACTGATATATGCCCAAAATTACTCTGAAAGTACCTTTGGGTCAGCTCACTTTTAACCCAAAAAAAAAAACTAAGTTAAGACTAGTTAAAAAAGGTAGAAAGGAACCAAGGAAAGCAGGATTTCCTTGGGATCTTGGATTTCCTTTTGGGAAGACAATAATATGTGCACTTTTATTGCAGAATATGAAATTTTAATGTACAACAAACATAAATCAAATGCGTGCAAGCTACACATTTTCTTTAAAATTACATGCAAAAAAGGACGATTTCCCTAAAGCTAGATCTAGAAAGCTTATGAAACTTTTTAAGAGAAATATATAGACTATGGGATTTGAGAGGATATATCTATGTTAAAATTACTTTTAAGATTATAGATCTAAACAAAATCAAATCTATGAACAAAGTAATCGGGTAAAAGAGTTGATTTTGAGGGAGGAAGAGGAGGAGAGAAATGTTGTTTTTCCTTGAAGATCCACAGTGGAGCTTTCAGGTGGAATGTCGAGGGACTATGTATTTGGAAGGTTTTGGAGAGAGTGAAGAATCAAACTATATCAGCATCCTCTCCAATGTAGGAACCTGCAGCTCAGCTGAAATAAAAAAACTTGCCGAAAAGCTTGTGAGATCCGATTAGTACATACACAGAGATTCAAAATAATATGCATATAAGCTTATAGGACATGCTGAATCTAGATCTCTAAACATGCATCAAAGGAAAGAGATGGCCAATAAATTTATTGAAAAGCACCTTTCCTATCAATATTATAATAAGCTTATTATCAATCTTAACAATGGATCTACAAGCAATTAGAAAATCATGAACACAGATACAGGTTACCTCAGTAAAATAATGGTAATGATCATCCACACCCACAATGGCACAACACCGTCTTGCCTCCAAAGCTTCTCTTTATTTAAAATGAACAATAACAATAGTACAATAGCAGCAGCACCTCAATCTCATTTCTAACTGAGCTTGGAAGAGAGAGTTGTGCCTGGATATATACAAAAACTAGGAGATCCATCCCAAGGGGGGTGCAAATACCAAGGAGACACATCAAATCATCTAAAGGAGAGTCCATCAATGCCCAATCTGTGTCTAGCTAAGCCATATCTGAGTCTCACTGAGTGCAACTGTCAATCGGGGGGCTGATCTGAGTGACACCTCAACCTGTTGACTGAAGCATCCACCAAAACTCATCCAGATGAGCCAAAAACATGTGGAGGAGAGAGGGAGGGAGAAATTACCCATAAAGGATGTTGAAGATCAACTTTGGATCTGATTTGATCACCTCCTTCAGTCAAGCATTTGTCAGATCCAGTCAATCTGCTTCAGATCTGACAGATTTCAATCAAATCGGCTGAGAATCCATTGATTTATGACTTTGGATTTGCTCCATTATTCATCAATTTATTAATTAAAATAATCAATAATTGATTTTTGGGGCTTTCTGACCTGAGTGATGGAAAATCACTTAAAACTAGGAAATAGTGGGTCCATGGATTTACATGGTGCTCTTAGCTTGAAAATGAGCACCTACATGACTGAAACTGATTATTTGACCCACTTTTATTACAAAATCAATTTTTCCAATTAAACTATTAAACAATAGCCTAAGTTTTGGAAAAATTAAATTTTTAATAAAAAACATAAAAAAAATAAAAAATTTAAAAATTTAAAAAACCTAGGGGGGCTTAGACATGTTCATATGACTCGACCATGATGTCTAGCATGTTTATGCATTGACACATAGACTCTAATAACCTCAATAGGCATAAATACCAAGCCGAACACCCCAACTTTGGAGGTATGGAGTGAAAAAATCAGAAATTATCAGTTGTTTATTCAACAACCAATAATAACCAAGGGAAAAAACACCCTGGGCTGATCGAATTGACAAATAAAGTCTAAGAGACTGAGTCTTTTACAAACACTATCATGCTATAACATTTATTACAATTCCCCCATGGGGTATGAACATGTGATATAGTACAAGGCTTCCCAGAAGCAAGACAGAAGGTCTTCTAAAGTCCGAACAAGTTGTCCTTGTCTGGTTCACCAGGCTCACTTGATAAAAAACCACTAAGTACAACTTAGGTGGTAACATTCTGGCTCCAACTGCGAGACGTGTGCTCGATCTGGTCTTTAAGGCAAGGAGAGGATACGAGAACACCAGAATCTCTGGTTTATATACCCTGTAAAAACATCTCAACTTGACAAGAAAAACCTCAGTAGCACAAGTTTTATAAAAAACCAAATGAACCATTAAGCTGATTTATTTAAACAACATAAATGTAACTACCTAAAAGAAGCAAAGTTTTATTATAGCTAAGTATAAATGCAGAAATTAAATGCTCTCTTTCAAGGAGCTTATTTTCCTACTCTAAGCATGATATAAAAAGGGTTAAGTGTAATCAGAAATCCAATGTAACCACCTACGCATTTTATTAACATAAAAAAAAATTTCCTTGTCTTTGGTTACCAGCCAAAGTAAGGATACTTTATTCAGAAAATGCAAACCTGTGTGATGATTCAGGATGGGCAAGATGGATGGGAGATCATAGGCATGAACAATGTCATAAAAATTCTTCCCAAACTTGTATGTGCTCATGCAGGCTGCTTCTATCCATGACTGGATAGGACT
>LPNX011224934.1:99283-168163 GCA_001517045.1 Pseudotsuga menziesii
GCAGATCTGATTGTTGACTCCATTGCCCAATGGTCTCCTCCATGATTGTCCTACCAAGTCTTTAAAACAAACTTGTCCTATTTGTCCCATCAGAAATATGACCTTCTGAGTGTATTTGATTGAAATATCATGAGTATAAAAACTTTGTAAATAGTGAGAGATCCCCCTCTGATTGTATTAGGTCAGAAATACATTCTAAATTGGTTTTTGCTATTACCTTGGGATCTACCTTTCACAACCTGGGTACATTCTGAGTGCTAACATCAGCAATCAACTGAAGGAAATATTTGATATGCCAGATTGCCGAATCACCATAATTTCCATGAAATGTCAGAAGCCAATTATATGCATCCTCAAAACCATTACAAAAGTTAGGAAAACTTGGGATTTTTGAGAAATTGATAGGCTGAAACATTCCAGTTAACCGAGCACCACATTTCTCCTTTAATTCATCCATATCAAAAATTAATAGTATGCATTTGATATAACGATTAAGCCTTGTACTGAAAAGGTGGAGCTGTCAAGTGATGAGCTTTAAAGGTTTTAACATGTCACATGGGCTCATCTACACACAACAAAACTTCACAAGTTTATGAGATAACAAGGTTTTATCCCTTCAATGGAGTCGCCATGTGAAAAAGGAAAAATAAGCATTTCTAAATTTTTTCACAAAAAATATTTTTTGCTTTTCTTTGTAAAAATAAAAACTAGAAAAATTTCAGTGGAGTCGCCAGATGAAAATTAAAGATATACTCTAAGCATTCATCAAACAAAGCAAAAACAAAAACGAAGAAAACAAAAGTCATACTCGGGAATAAAAAGATTTATTCCCGGCAATGGCACCAAAAGATGTTGCCGCCTTTCACACACCTGGGTTATGTGGCAGAAATCTTCAAGCCACTCGGTGTGTCCTTGGGGGAAAGTCTCGAGTCAAGGCTGTCACCTTGTTCTTGACTCCTCTGTTAAGGCTCAACTCCTAACGAAGCCAAGGGGGGTAGAACCTATTATGTTACTAAGGACAATTTACTTAATAAGGTGATGTTAAACTGAATGAGTTACTTAGGAGTTTGAGATTTAACTATAGACAATCAAAGATGGCAAGATATAAAAATGAACACACGAAAGCACAATGCTGAGACACAATATATATATAAAGCAAGAAAATAACTAGTGCCTTAGAATGGAGTCAGAAAATAAGATCAATGTACTTGCATGTGCTTGGAGTGAATGTTTTGCGATTGCCTCTTGGTACATTTTAAGTTCAATTTGAGGTGTGAGTTGATTACAATTAGGCGAAGAGGGGACTCCAGATATACCTGAGAGTACTTGGAGTATGTCCAAAACTAAAACTTCACGGCTACCTGCAAGGAATATGTGGGATGAATGGAGTCTCTAGGGCGATTGTTCATAACTCACCCGTTAGGGTGTGACAGAGATCGGTGCCCCAAGGTCACTTTTCAAAATTTCCCGCTTCCTTTGGGTATTTTTCCACCGTAAAGGTTTGATCTAGGTGTTGGATTTTCACTTGATGGTTTGTCAATTTGGGAGAGTGAGTCCTAATTATACTAGTCACTCAAGTGCTTTTGATACAGCTTGACTGATCGGACGAACCATAGCCAAGTGTAGAGAATACACACTGAGTCTTGTCAATTTTAGTAAATTTTACAATGGGTGTTCTTGTTTAAAAGAAAACCCTCCAGGAACCTCTTTCGATCCAAGTGGATCTCAATCGGGGAATCAATGAGGGGTTAATTTTATAATAGCTGAAAAACAAATGATAGAAAAAGAAACAGATAAACAATTCTAGTTTCCTAATTAGTCCTAGCACAAATCTCTTTCCCCTTTCGGGTCAATCGGGAAGTCGTGGGGTAAGTATTACGATTACTTTGAAATGCAAAATATGGAATATCAAATTGATAATTAAATGAATTATACTACCCTGCAGATTAGATCAATACTAGTTTGAAAAGAAATGAGCAAAAAGTAACAAAAAAGGACACCGACACAAATCCCCCCAGGGGGTATGGGGAATGGGCTCTGTTGAGGCCCAGAAATTCGCAGGAAAAAACAGTAAGGGATTCTCCCTAGTCAACATTCCCAACTATCCCATGACTATTTGGTGTGGGGAATCCGTCCGATTTGCAGTCCGGCTACCGTAGGTCAAGTACAAAAAAAACGGCTTTACCGGTTACGGCCCGGTCCACTGAGTTTTTGTATTTTTGACTTAAATTATTAAATGCAAGCGCCTAATTAACAATGCAGGGTGATAACGATGCAAGGATCAGTCACAATGTGATGCGCAGGTTCTTACCTCTCGTCTTAAGGCTCACGAGCATCCAAATCGCATACAACAAGAAATTAAACTAACTACCTAAACTATTGCTAGCGAGCAGGATTATCATTCATTAGTGAGTAATGTATTTTGTACATGCATTATGAAAAGTTACAGATAGGTGATACTTATTTCAATACACATGAACAGTTTAAATATATTTCAACAACCAAATAGCCAATTGTCTCTGAACGACCTCCATTACTCACAGTGGAAAACATCACAAAATAAACTGAAGAACATTCAAATAGGAACATAGGTTCGAGAAATTAGAACGCTCTCACAGTTAATGACACATTTATGAAAACGAAATAGTTCCCCTTCAACATTGCTCATTTAATCACATTGATACATTCCACATCGTACTTTTTTCGACAGGGAAAATTGTAGTTTCTAATGGTAAAAGGAAATAGTTCCTCTTACAAGCAAATGGTTTACAAATTCTTCCAGGGAGAAATCCCCTTCTAAGTTCTACTTTCCAATATTTAAACTACAATAGCCGACCATCTGGGCTGCCCCCCCCCCCAACTTTGACCTTTTGGTCTCTTCAACGTTTCATATCCTTCTCTCCATCTTTTCTTCGTATGTTCATGATTAGTTGAGTAACCGCTGGACCTTTCAAATCTGCATTTTTGTTGCTTTCGATTTTTTCTTTTCCTTCGCTTTGTCTTCCTTGCGACCCTGCCGGTTTTGATTTGATCAGCTATGCCTTCATGCCATGGTCGCCTCAACAGTCCATTGAGTTCTACCTGCAATCAATTACTGTGCATCATTCGTTGGAATGGCATTTTAAACATTAAAATTAACCACCTAAAATGACTAATCCACAACAAAATGGCCAGGTGCATCCCTTGATCTAGAAAGAGTTTTGATCAATCCATGGGCGAGAAAGTTCTAAATTGGCAGTCGGAAGGCTTTGACATCGGACGCAAAAAGGCTTTCCTAGCCGCAACGGCAAAAAAGACAAGGGCTAAAGTCACACAAAACGCAGATGGGAGAAGCTTTAAATGGAAGTCGGATGGCTTTACACTTCGGAAGCTAAAGGAATTTCCCAGCTGCAACGGTGGAAAAGAGAAGGCTAAAGACACGCGCGACTAAAAGACTGATAAGCATCGGCCATTGGAGCACTTTGTACTTCGGGGGATAAGTTGCTTTGGGAGCCGCAACAGCGGAAGGGAAAAGGTTACGGGTCCACGATGGAAAGGGTCAACACGCATCGGCAGTCAGAGCTCTTTATGCTTCGGATGCTAAGCTGCTTTGGGAGCCGCAACAGCGGAAGGGAAAAGGACAAAGCAACAGATTTAACATAGTGTGATGCCCGATTTAACAGAAAAAATTAAGTGCTCGAAATGTTTTAAAAAGAAAATCAGCACAAGTTAAAAACCAATTTTACTTCCGAAACCGTGGACTCAAAGAACAAAAGATCTGATTTATCATTGGCTAGTAAACCAAACTCACATCTGTGATCAATCACAAAATTCAAACACAGGAAACCCTTGAAAATGGCTGAAAATCAGTCTGCAAAATCATTCGAAATTAAAACCGAACAATAAGTTCTGGGATCCTACGATTTAAGAACAACGCTAAAACATGAGGATGGGCCCAAAATTTGAGAAATTTGGGGAGAACAGTTGCAGCTGCAACAACTGGTGATTACCTGGTGAACCTAGATCTCTGGGTGATTGTTCTTTGAGTGACAGACGGTTTAACAATAAATGCATCTATTGAATTCTTCAAGCTATCCAGATTTCTCAAATGACTGAAGTGTGTACCTTTAATCATTGATGATAGTCCAATTTAGGAGAGTGGAAACCAAGATTTTCAAGTCCAGATAACTCTGATGAGGCCAGAGGATGGGTTTCATTATTAATTTTGTCTTCAGGTAGCTGATAGCTTGGACACCATAGGATTGTAGCATATGGTAAACAGAAATATTCGTTTGTTCCTCATTCCCATGCCACTTTAGCACTTTTGTGCTTTTGGACTTTTGTCCCTTTTCATATGAGTCCTCCTGCATGCCTTTCTTACTGAATTTTAATTCAGGATCCTCTATCCCATAGTGTCCTTTTGTGTGAGCGGTGTACTTCATGTTTCAGCTCACGGATGGAGAGGATCTTTTGGTAATTTAGTACTTATGATTCAGCATCCGCTTTGATGTATGATGCTTTCATAGGAGTTTTTGAATCTTATTCGCCTTTTGGCATTCGTTTCTTGGCATGGGATCATTTATATTTAATATAATGTTCACCTTGATCCTTTCCATGGGTCTTCTGTTGTCACTCCTTAGAAAATTTTAAGTGTGACGTGGATGGAGCCTCAACATAGTATTCCAGACTCTTCGGACCCGGTTTATTTCACAGGGGTTAAGCAAGACTTCAATGCACACAGAGCTTATTCGAGAAAACTACTAATCTAGAAGAAGTTCTTTTAGCAATACACAGTCTGAGACCCAAAAATGTTTATCATTCCCAAACATTTTGATGTTCTCCATGCAACCACGGGTTCATTCCCTTTATTGGAATCAAGAAAAATCAAACTAAAACAAATTGAAAACATGACTCAAAAGACAGCCAAATAGATTATTTATATACAAGACAGAAGAACTCAAAGAAACTTAGGAGAAATAAGGCTTGAGAACTGTTACAAAGAGAAATTCCTATGGCTTGGGGTACCACAACAGACAGACTTGAATCCAGAAATAAATCTTTCGCAATATGCAATAGAAATAAAATGTCTAACACTAAAGAATCAGACCTCGTACCTTATTCCGGATGGTTGAAGTAGATCCCCGTTGAGCTTTCCAATCTTCAGCTTGAATTGATATAATACTTACTCAACAACAAGTAAACCATACAAGCATACTATATATCATGGTGTTAGATCTATTCTAGCATATATAATCAATAATGTAAAAGCATTTGACATATTCCAATGGATACAATATTCAATCAAATACACATCATTGGACAAGGAAAGATAGTTCTTATTAATATAAATCAGAGATTACAAGATAGATACAACCTCTGATGGCACGTCTGCGAATCAAAGAAATTGAATCCCCCACTTGGGCCTCCACCACCTCAATCCTCCATCTCTCGATAGCAAGCTCACTAGAAAAAGGCAAGCTTGGGAAGAACACAAAAGTGCTCCAAAGGGACAAAGGGATGCAGACTCAAGTATAGTTTTGGCAACAATGGACTATAGTTTCGTTGCTTTCAATCTCTCTATATCTATATGCCTTCAATGTACCAAGGGATTCCTTATATAGCTTCACAAGGGATAATGAAGGGTCGAATCCGAGCGATCTCAAGGCATATGGAAGGCCAGGAGTCAAATGAGTCGGATCCATGTCAAGGAAAACTCCAAAAGGATTTGGACTATGCACACATCCCGATGTATGCAGTTATAGGGGTCCAACCCACGTATGTATGCGGTTATCGGGGAAAAATCCGCGTATATCATCTTTTATATAGTTTTTAGGGATGATCAAGGAAACATCAAAGGATAAAATATGGTCCATGGGGTCTAAAGAGTCTGCAGCGGGACAAGGGAAGGCCATACAAAGTGTGATTCACCTAGCGTGGTGAAATACGCTATAATAGATGCCCCCTAATGTGTGAGGTCAGAGGGGTCATACGATGGCCGAAATACATTATAATTCCATCCCAGAAGTGGAGTGATGAAGGATCCCAAATGGAATACCATCCACCCAATCAGAATAGTACAATGATACAACTCTGCATACAACTGCAAGTACATATAGCAGTCCCAGATACATAAGAGTACAATGGCCATGAATAGGAATAATACATGATATCACATATGTGTTCATCGCCATGTACAATATACATAGATCAGAGTCTCCATGATGAAGATATACAAAGGACCATGATCTCCAAAATGACTGAAGATATACAATAGATCAAGATCTCCATAGTGGCTAGAAATGTCTGACATACACTGGAATCAAGTCACGAGAGCTGAAATCTCATGAACACTGGCACGATCAAGGAGGTAGCATATAAGAGATGCCACCAGTCTGGAAGGTGTTCTACACAAACCGCTACGAGTACATGTCCTACTATGTGAATAGAGGTGTCGAGGTCGAACATAGTAGTCCATCGTCTGATTACCGGTCATTGATGTATACCGTTAACAGACGCGAGATTACCCACCAATAATGATAATGGGAATCAAGGTACTAGAGTGAAAACTAACAAGTGTGAATAGATGAGTTGAGGTCGAACACTTGAGAGAATCCATCGATCAGGGGACATTGATGTATTCCCAAGAAACTGTCGATGGCAAAAGAACCTGCCACTGATGACTGCAAGTCTCAAGGCACTCAAAAGGACTCTAGATTCCAATCCTAGAATAAATGATCTGAAGTCGATGGGATGAAATCCGCTGGAAGGAGGGCATTAAGGCATCCCCCATCATCCAACACGAGGTACTCAGCAAAGCTGTCTAATGTGGAAGGACTCGATCATAAAGTGCATGAACCAGTAACTGTACCAGGAATGGCTGACATGCAAAATCAAGATAACTGAGGAATGACCGACATAGGTTTCAACTTCCTTCGAACAAGAGCATAATGGCGTATGGTGACTAAATGAAGGCAGCATAGACTCGATATACAAACCGGGACATCTCTGTGATGCAGGAGGCATCAACAGAGGCTCCATAGGGACTGGAAGCTTAACCAATCGGTGGAAATAAACTCAGATAATGAGTACAGCTCCTAAGTCAAACTATAACCCAACCAATGGATGTGATATACAGTGCTCTGTTCGAAGGAGACACGACTCGACAGCTGCCAAAAGATAACATCTTTCCTTGTCCGGCTTTTTGGTTTTTTTATTTTTTTGGACTTTTTCAGTTATTTGAAAACCTTGAAAAAAGAATAAACTAGCTTTATAGTTACAAACTAGGAGGAGACGAGTGTCATAAGGGAAAACAAACTAGTTCCAAGCAGTGGAACATACCTATGCTCAATGCAAGGATACATGTGTAGGATATTGACACTCGGGGGAAAATCCCCTCCCGGTAAAAGGGAATCAAGCTGCGAAGGATATAAAAATGGCTCTACATGGCTAGACATGAGACAAGCTCGGGCTATATGGATGAAACGCAATGTCAGGGGAGCCGGCATAAAGCTCAATAAGGTAGGAAAATCTCATGATAATGCATTCACAACTTGACATAAGGGGAGTCCAGAGGGAAACAGGCCAGCATAAGATCAAGAGGAGTATGAAGCTCTTGATAAATGTCATGGCAATACTATACAACGGACTCCCACACCCTAAAGGAGAAAACGTCGGCATGGGCACCAAATGCAAATAAGGCGCTAACTAGGGTACCCATGTAAGGTGAGGCTCTACCACTCACATCATGCCACTTCTATAGCAGCAAGAAGGTTCCGTGACATAATAGAGTGGGTTCGTACCTAAGGTCAAGATGGAACGGTCATAAGGCAATGCATAAGTGCAAGCAGATGTGAAATCCTAACCTATATGCCAGTTCAGACATAATACCTGTGATAAGCACGAATGGTCTCTGGTCACAAAAGAAGCATCCAACAGACAACTTCAAACCCAAGGAAGAACCAACCACACTCACAACCCACCCAGCAACTTCCCACAACATCATACTCACCAAAAGGGAGGATGTACGCGATTGTATAAAGAACAGCTGCGTATGTACGCGACTTTTGGCCAAAAATCCACGTATGTACGTGACTTTTGTCCAAAAACCCGTGTATACAGAGAAGGCAGTGGTAAAAAGTAGGTCAAGGCCAAATGAATAAAGGGGAGTGTCAATGGACACACATACTATACCATGCAACACAGAAACAGAGAGAAACCAAGAGCAAGTCAATAATATCAAGCCCATTGTGCCGATAAACCCTAAATAAAAACAAGGGACATCCCCAGCAGAGTCACCAATTCTATTATGGAGATAAATTCCTATGGCTTGGGGTACCACAACAGATAGACTTGACTCCAGAAATCAATCTTTCCCAATATGCAATATAAATAAAATGTCTAACACTAAAGGATCAGACCTCATACCTTATTCCGGACGGTTGAAGTAGATCCCCGTTGAGCTTTCCAATCTTCAGCTTGAATTGATATAATACTTCCTCAACAACAAGTAAACCATACAAGCATACTAAATATCATGGTGTTAGATCTATTCTAGCATATATAATCAATAATGTAAAAGCATTTGACATATTCTAATGGATACAATATTCAATCAAATACACATCATTGGACAAGGAAAGATAGTTCTTATTAATATAAATCAGAGATTACAAGATAGATACAACCTCTGACGGCATGTCTGTGAATCAGAGAAAATGAATCCCCCACTTGGGCCTCCACCACCTCAATCCTCCATCTCTCAATAGCAAGCTCACTAGCAAAAGGCAAGCTTGGGAAGAACACAAAAGTGCTCCAAAGGGACAAAGGGATGCAGACTCAAGTATAGTTTTGGCAACAATGGACTATAGTTTCGTTGCTTTCAATATCTCTATATCTATATGCCTTCAATGTACCAAGGGATTCCTTATATAGCTTCACAAGGGATAATGAAGGGTCGAATCCGAGCGATCTCAAGGCATATGGAAGGCCAGGAGTCAAATGAGTCGGATCCATGTCAAGGAAAACTCCAAAAGGATTTGGACTATGCACACATCCCGATGTACGTGGTTATAGGGGTCCAACCCGTGTATGTACGCTGTTATCGAGGAAAAAGCCATGTATATCATCTTTTATATAGTTTTTAGGGATGATCAAGGAAACATCAAAGGATAAAATATGGTCCATGGGGTCTAAAGAGTCTGCAGCGGGACAGGGGAAGGCCATACAAAGTGTGATTCACCTAGCGTGGTGAAATGCTCTATAACAAGAACCAGACCATTCACTGGTAAGTTCTTTTCCCACCCTGTAGGTCTTGCAACTTATAAGTAGAAGGGCCAAGCTTTGCTGCCATCTGAAAAGGGCCTACCCACAACTGCTGGAATTTAGTGTGCTTTCCTTTCTCATCATGGGGGTGATCCCATTTGAGGAATAAGTCTCCTACTTCAAATTATTTTGTTCTAGCTTTATGTTTGTTGAACCATATCTTTACTAACTCCTGCTGTTGCTTAAAGCGTTCACTGGCTTTATATCTAGCCTCTGCTGCTTTCAGAAGACTGCATATCCTCATCTGCAAAACTTCATTCTCCGACCCTCTAGACTCTTGAGATATTATGGAGGAGGGTAGCATGATATTGGGAGGAAGAATGGCTTCTTTACCGTAGACTAGGGTATATGGTGACACTCCTATCACAGACTTGGGGGTGACTCTATCAGCCCAAAGGGCATTTGGTAGTGTTGAGTGCCAACTCCTCTGGTTTTCTATTACAGTCTTCTTTAAAATTCTAATCAGATTTTTGTTAGAGGATTTAGCCAGGCCACTTCCTTGTGGATAGTAGTTAGCAGAATAATGCAATTTTATCCCTTTATCATGAGCAAAAGCAGTTAATTTAATTGACGAAAAGTACTTGGCATTATCAAAAACTAACGAAATTGGAACTCCAAACCTGGTCATGATATGATCTTGCAGGAAGCTGATGACCTCGTCTTCATTTATCTTGCACAGCAGGATAGCTTCGACCCAGTGAGTGAAATAATCAGTCATGGTCAGAATGTATTTGTGTTGGAGGGAAGAATTCAGTTTTATTTCTCCAATAATATCCAACCCCCATTGCTTGAATGTCTCCGTGATCATCACAGGCTTTAGGGGTGCTGCTGCTTTAGGTTGTCTCCCACCACACCTTTGGAAAATATCACATTTCCTAACATGTGCGTGTGCATCTTTGAAAAGCGTATGCCAATAGTAACCTGCCCTGAGGATTTTGTGGGCTGTAGTGTCTCCTGAATAATGTCCCCCAGTAGGCCCGTCATGCAAATTTGTCATTACTTTCTTTGCATCTTCTTTTTCTAAGCATCTCAGGAGAACTCCGTCATAATTTTTCCTGAATAATACTCCTTCAACAATCTGATAGGTAGCTGATTTAAGACGCAGTGCTCTCCTTTGCTTAGAATTCCAATGTTCTGGTAACAATCATGCTTGCAGGTAATGTATGAGGTCTCTACACCAAGACTCAGGAGCTGTTAACATAGGACATACATCCATTAAATGTAATCCGGCCTCATCCTCCCAGGCGTGTTCTTCATTGTTCCCATTTTCAGTCATCAATTTGCACATCCCTTGTCCTTTAACTATAGAGGCTGGTTTGAATTCAACGTCGTACTCTTGAAGAGCTGTAACCCAGTTGCCCCTTCTTTCTCCTAAATCCTTCAATATAAGAAGGGACCTTAGAGCTGGGTAGGGGACTATTACTTTGGTTCGATTTTTTAAAATATAAGGCCTGAATTGCTTAACTGATTTGAATACTGCATAAGCTTTCTTATCAATGGCTGGGTAATTTAATTCAGATCCTTGTAGACCAATTCTCATGAAGGATATTGGGAATTCATCCCCCCCATCTTCCCTTTGCGTAAGCACAGCTGCTAGCGAATCATCGGATGCAAAGGTATACAGAATAAAGTCTTTCTCGAAATATGGGCTTTTCAGGGAGGGTGCGTGTGCAACGACAGTCTTAATTTTGCTGAAAGCGTTCTTCTCAATCTCAGTCCACTTGAACTGTGCATTTTGTTTCACCATCTGCTGCAGCGGCTTAACAATCTGAGCGAAATCAGGGACAAATCTTCGCACGAAGTTTATAGTTCCCATAAAATATTGCATCCCTTTTTTATTATGGGGCAACGGGATTTTTTCAATGGCCTTAATTCTTTCTAGATCTATAGAAATTCCTTTCTTTGAAACTATGTGACCCAGCAACTTGCCTTCTGTGACAGCGAACACACACTTCTTAGGATTGAGGGAGATGCCATATTTCTGACAGCGTTCGAAAATTTGCTTTAAGTGAAATGCGTGCTCTTCTCTTTTCTTCGAGAATATTATAATGTCGTCAAGGTACACTACAACACTTCGACTAATCAATACACGGAAAGCTATGTCCATAGCCCTCTGAAACATTGCTCCAGCATTTATAAGCCCAAAGGGCATCCTTCTGTAGGCAAAGGTTCCCCATTTGGTCCTGAACGTTGTCTTCAATATGTCTTTCTCAGCTACTAGTACTTGATTGTAGCCAAAGAAACCGTCTAATAATGAAAACAGTTCAGAACTCGTGACCATTTGCAGCAATTGCTCCATGGGTGGCACAGGGTAGTTATATTTATCGGAAGCACGGTTTAGATTTCTGAAATCCATGCATAATCTGATTTCTCCTAATTTTTTCCTCATTGGTACCAGATTTGAGACCCACTCAAAGTGTCTAACCTTAAAAATGATTCTAGCATCCAATAATTTCTTCACTTCATTCTGAATTAGCAGTTCCAATTTTGGATGCATTTTCCTTAGAGGTTGCTGATATGGCTTGACGCCGGCTTTGATGGGGACAACATGTTTGATGATGCTAGTGTTGTATGTTTTCAAATCTTCATAAGTCCAGGTGAAAACATCTTTATATTGTTTAAACAGACTAACGAACTTATTTCTTTCTGCTGGGGAACAACATTTGCCAAGATTCACAAATTTAGGGTTCATCTCAGTCCCTAAATTTATCAGCTCAAACTGTAGAGATGAGCTGTGAGTCTTTACGTTGGCTGGTCTCCTGAACTTTTCATTTAAATTGAACATTTTTTCTAACGTTCTGACACCTTTAGGAATGAAATTGTCATATTTCATCTAGGCTTGATGTTCCTCATCATCTATAATGGATCCTTTAAAGGCCTCGTCATTTGTCAAGCATTCTATTATTTGCTGATCATCATCGAACACTCGCAAGTTAGTGATCATATCTGGTACTGAGGGCCTGAAAAGCAGTTTGACAGAGTATCGGTTATTAGTGGGTACGAGCCTAGCAGCTGAAGTGGCCAACAGGTCAGCTGCTGCGTTTTTAATTATTGGAATTGAAATAATATTAAATGCATTAAAACATTTAAGCAGGTCCCATACCTCATTTTGGTAAGCCTTTAAGTGAGGGGAAACATAATGTATTTGATTGCGGATTTGTTTCACAATAATTTCAGAGTCTCCAAAAACTTTTAGATTACTTACCTTTAATTCAATCACTTTCCTTAAGCCCTATACCAGCGCTTCATACTCTGTTGTATTATTCGTACATTCAAACTCTAATCTACAAGAAATAAAATGTTTATTCTTCTGGGGGTCAATCAGGACACAACTGGCCCCTGACCCTTCTAATGTCTTAGAACCATCGGAAAAAAAATTTCAAAAATCACTAACTACTGAATGTGAATCTACTCCTACTGCTAAATTTACTATGTTACAGTCAATCTCATCATCCTGTGAGAAACGAAGGAGATCAGGATGAGTGTCAAATGTGTTGCTAGCTCCTTCTACTTGGTAATTTCCTGGTTCTAATTCGATAAAATAATTTCCCAATACAGAATCCACTGGTTCATTCTTCTCCTCCAGTTGAGTAACATTGTACTTCATGTGAGGCTCTCTTAAGATCTTAATCTGGTTCGGACTTCCTTGGTATGGAAACCACAGATGTGACCAATCAGAGGCAAAATATCCATTAAGTTTGGCTGACCAATATCTGCTCAAGACAAGACCGTAGACGTCTGGTATATCAGCCACCACGATATTAATGACTTGGCACACTTTATCATTTGATGACAGGTGGATCAGAACATCCTCCATCTCACCCAGTACTTTTACATCTGTCCTGTCCAACTGGACAACTCTCCAAGTGGATGGCTTAGGCTTCCCATTTATCCTTTTACAGACTGATATGGGCATGACGTTAACCGACACCCCTGAGTCTACCAGGCAATTATGTACGTTATGATTAAAAATTTCAAACGTGAGGAGGAAAGGCATATGTTTGCTTTTAGACTTACCTCCGATGCTATTTTCTCCAATTTCTTCTTCCTCATTGGGTCGATTGTCAGCAGGAAGCTTCTCATCCGGTGCTTCAAGTGCTTTCAATAATTTTTCTTTTTGCTGCGGCACTTTACACATCTCGAATAGTGAAACATTTGCCTTTACCTTCTTTAAATCCTCCACAACATCATAATCCATCTACTGTTCAATGGGGTGAGTTTTATCAGCATTCATTTTTTCCTCATTAGGCTTGGCCTATGCTTCATTCTGCCTAGGCTCTTTCCTGGTAATGGTGAATTCTAGAATTTTCTCGGCTGAGGCTCTGTTTTGAAATCTCTTAACATTTTGCTGAAGCCTCTTAATCTTGGGGAGTATAATACTATTGTCTTTAAACGGCCCCTAGATTCTTGTTGCTACGTTGGTTTCCATGACGTCCTTGTGGCCCCAATTCTTTTCCTTTTCAGCATCAAATAATGAAACAGAATCCCATAGAACCATGGTTTCCTCTTCTTGTTCCTTCGTTGAAGTAATATTTTTTGTTCTTTCTCCATCTTCATCTTCTGTTAATCTAGAATCCAACATCTGATTCATGACCAACGTCATTGAATTTATCCATTGCGGACAATTCTTTTCAGAGTGGGGTTGTTGGTGGAAAGTGCAAAATTTTTCCATCCCTATCTCTGTCAAATTCATAGATGCAGAATTATGTGGAGGCGATTGAGACTGATTGTTGTCCTCTCTTTTCTTGTAATAAGGCCTGTAGAATTTTTGAGTTTCCTTCTCTTTCTCCAAGTCTATGATTTTATTAGAAAGTTTCCGCATCATTTTGGCCATACTTTCATAGTCTGGTGATTTCTCCTCCTTAGGCTTAGTAAACAATAAGGATTTCCTTCCCCCACCTTTTTCTCCTGACTGTTCAGGATAATCTTCGTTACTTTCTCTTTCAGCTTCCACTATTTCCACCTCTTCATAGGTTTCCGTCAAAGTAGGCTTGGCCCTACCTTTGGCAAACATGGCCAAATCAGGGCCTAAAGCTGAGGTATAATATTCAATTAGGACCTTGTCTGAAGGTTTGTTAGCATCAGAAAAATTCTTGAGGTATGCTGCAAATCTTTGAGTAAAACTGTGCACTTCTCCTTTCTCTCCTTCTTCAATGCGCACAGTCCTTTCATGAGGGCTGCATGAGTCTTTTGAGTTGCATACTTACTTCTGAAAATTCTCTCGAAGGTATTCCAATCAGGGATAGAGTTAGCGGGAAACCCAAAATACCATGAGGCCACAGCCCCTTTAAGGGTATGCGGGAATAGTCTGCAAACTACATCTTCATACTCCCCAGCCCTTAACCCTTCTATTTCCAAGTAAAAACTCTGGAGGTGATCATCTACTAGTGTTTTTTCACTTGGATCGAATTTGGGCAGCATCTTCTCAAAGGATTGAGGTAAGTCATGTAACGGAGGTGTTAGGTTTAAGGGTGATCTGGCTCTCCAAGCGGGTGGTGGATTTGGTGGGTTGGGAGGAGGATTAGCATTCACGCCTTCCATGAGTGCGAGTGGAGAGTGAGGAGGTGAGCCAATAGGGGTGTGAGCTGGAGAACTGTGAGGAGTATCTGGGCCTTCTTGGTTCAAAGGTAGTACAACTTCTTGTAAGGCTGTTTCCACAAGTTCTTCCCAGTCTCCAACCAGCACTGAGTCTTCTACTATAGGACGATCTTTCCTTTTATATTCCCTTCTGGGCAATTCGGGGATAATTGGAAATCCTCCAATCTTCTTTACATATGCCCGGGTGTGTCTTCTTAGGTCATTAACGACTTCGTTGTTAACAGAAAATAAATGTTCTCTGCTTCTTTCTTCCGGAATTGGATTATGAAATCCGCTGCTTTCAGAACTGTTACCGATGGAAAAGTCTCGGGAAAACGGGTTTCCTCGGCCAGCCATGCACTGGCGGCCCTCCTTCTAGCGGCAGAACTGTTGAGGCCCAAAAATTCGCAGGCAACAACAGTAACGGATTCTCCCCAGTCAACGTTCCCAAATAGCCCGTGACTGTTTGGTGTGGGGAATCCGTCCGGTTTGCAGTCCGGCTACCGTAGGTCAAGTATGAAACAAAGGGCTTTACCGGTTACGGCCCGGTCCACCGAGTTTTTGTATTTTTTACTTAAATTATGAAATGCAAGTGCCTAATTAACAATGCAGGGTGATAAAGATGCAAGGAGTAGTCACAATGTGATGTGCAGGTTCTTACCTCTCGTCTTAAGGCTCACGAGCATCCAAATCACATACAACAAGAAATTAAACTAACTACCTAAACTATCGCTAGCGAGCAAGATTATCATTCATTAGTGAGTAATGTATTTTGTACATGCATTATGAAAAGTTACAGATAGCTGATACTTCTTTCAATACAAATGAACAGTTTAAAGATATTTCAACAACCAGATAGCCAATTGTCTCTGAACGTACTCCATTACTCACAATGGAAAACATCACAAAATAAACTGAAGAACATTCAAATAGGGATATAGGTTCGAGAAATTAGAACACTCTCACAGTTAATGACACATAGCTGAAAATGAAATAGTTCCCCTTCAACATTGCTCATTTAATCACATTGATACATTCCACATCGTACTTTTTTCGACAGGGAAAATTGTAGTTTCTGATGGTAAAATGAAATAGTTCCTCTTACAAGAAAATGGTTTACAAATTCTTCCAGGGAAAAATCCCCTTCTAAGTTCTACTTTCCAATATTTAAACTACAACAGTCGACCGTGTTGGATGCTATGGGAAGACCCGGGTTTACTATAATCAACCAACAACACCCCTAGCTCACTGGCCCTTTCGGCGACAGACCACAAAGCGGCCTGAAGTCTCACCCGAAGTGACTCTAATGGGTTGGCCAAGGACTCAAGTGTCTTGGATCAGGTTCTGTGGAAATCCTACTTGCGACTTGCAGCTCTTCTAGCTACGGGGCCTCTTTCTCTACGCGTCGCACGACCTTCTACTTGCATCACGCGATCTCCTCGTCTCACAGATCTTCTAGCTGAGAGATATTCCTTTATACCACCGTGCGGTCCTTCCTTATGTTTCACACTTTCCCTGACTCGCAATATCTCCGGCCTTATCGCATTGCCGTGCACCGTGCGACACGCAGCTCCTACCCAATGCTAAGTCCTCAACCAGCGGTATCGTGCACCGTAGCTCCTCTGTCGGTGTGGTATCACCTCTTTGTGATATCCTACCTCTGTGGTTTAGCACACTTAGCGTTGCTCGTGTTGACATGCAAGACTTAACATACAAGGCTATTCAATACTGCAATAGTGACTGTTTCAGGCAAAGCATAAATGAACCATATACAACATGCCAAAGACTTTTGACTTATGCTTATCCTTATATGTTACGGTGAACTAAATAACACATTCATTCATTAAACTGTAAACAAAGTCCATGAAATGACTGAGAAATGCATAAGAAAACATAACACATAAACCAATCGCATAACACTTGATTTTAACGTGATTCACCTCCAGGATGGAAGTTACGTCCACAGAACTGTGTTTTCTTATAGCTCAGGGGAAGGTAAAACATAGTTCTGCTGCACCGCATATGCAGCTCAAGATCTTCTCTCTTAGACCTCTTCTCTCTCTATATTTCTCTCCTACAATATACTCTTCCCTCTCTGTCGATCCCTACGGATTGTTACATGCATACTCTATAAGCCAGCTACTGGTTACAATAAGATTGCTACCGCTAATAACAGAACCAGAGCTAGGCTTTTACAACAGTCTAATAGTCTACAAAACACTACTAACAACTAAATGAACCAACTAACTGACCAACCCTTTTACAATACAAAATATATCCCTTTATAGGCAGCCCGAAGGTCTTGCCATTACAACACTGTGGGCCTGTCCCAACAGTAACCCAAAACCCTAACTAGTGATAGTCGGCCATATCTCTACTTGAGGTAGCCGCTTTCCATCACACCACAGCTCTCTGCAGTCTTCCATGCTTCCCGGCACTGATCATGGGTACTATGCACCGCTTCTCTTTCCTGTCCTTCATCTTCAATGCTTCAGCCTTGTTGCTCCTTCTCCTTTATGAGGGTTGCTAACCCCTCCTATCTTCTGCTGCTGCCTTCAATGCAGTGGGTGAGCTCTCTCTTCTCGGCCGCTCAGCTACCGTTTCCTTTCTTGAATTCTCTATCTAAAAAGTCATGGTTTCTGGCTCTGCTCTGCAGCTGGAAACGTGCTACACCGTCGTAGCTATGTCTTATCTTCTTTCTGCCAAAACTTATCTCTCCTCTAAACTAGAAGCTTATTCTGTAGCTACGGGACCCTGCTCCAATAGTCCCCTAAAACTTACTTGTGGCTCATCCTCGAGCCACTTCCAACGGGCTTCTCCTGCTGTAGCTTTGCCTTGGTTTCCTGCAAAGTCCTCTGCAACCTGTCTCGAAGTCCTGCGACTTCCTTCTCCATCACCTCGACACGTTCTTGTGCCGAGTCAAGCAAATCTTGATTAATACTGGCGTCTTTTGTGGCGTCAGTTTCCTCTCTGGTGGTAGTGTACTCCTTCATTTTCTGTTCAGCCGTATCGACTATCTCTGCGATTTTCTCTTGATATGGTTGAAGCAGGTCATTAATGTGTATCTCATTTGTTCTTAATTGTTGTGCTTCCTGCTGCAAGAAGTTCATCTCCTTTGTCTTCCTCATCTTTTGAAGAGCTACCAAGCCCTTAATTTCCTCTTTCATTACCGCTACAGTATTCTCTATCTGCTGAATACTTTGCTGGATTTCTACTTTCTCCAGCAGCTCATCTAACTCAGCTCATGTGTTCGTCGCATCGGTTAATACTAACCGTGCTTCGTCGATGCGGGATTGCATCTGCGCAGAAGTGAGTCGAAGGGCTTCTACTCGCGCTTTCTGGTCTACCTGGGAGGTGTCTCATATGTGAGCCTCAAGCTTAGCGATCTGTACTTCATGGTCTGCTTTCATCCTGACCACTTTTTTGTCCATCCTAGCCACGGTTTCTTCCAGAGCCTTTGCTCTGTCTGCTACTCTTCTTAGCTTCTGCGAAACTGGTAAGGCGAACTCAATGTTACATTGGGGCAGTTCCAATGCAATGCTCTGCAAAACTTGAGAAAGATATTGCTCTCTTTCCTCATATGTTCATACTTCGTCTGCCCTTTTCTGAACACTGACAGCGAGTGCTACATTCTGTTGCTTCAACTACGTATTCTGTTTGTAAGTCTCGAGCTCTCTACTCCTGAGCTCTGCGCCTAGATGCTGCTAGATCATTTGCAACTGGTCAATATGAAACTATGCAAGGTTAACCTTGATGGGTTCCCTAAACTGAACTGGTGGGTCCTTCATTGTGGCAGGGAATCGGATACTCCCTGGTGGAATTAACACAGTATTGAGGCGATCTTTTGCTAAGCTTTCCTGGCGGGACAACGGCGGTGTCGAAGTTTCTCCGGTGGTCACCTTTACCGAGGGAATGTGCATCATGGCAGTCTTCTCTGTAATTGTTTTTAAGTCTAGAAGCTTCTTTTCTACTGCGCTCTGTCTCTTTTCCTGTGACTCCTTCATCGCGTTAAGTGAGTCCTTCAATGTGTCACATGTCCTTGTTGCGATGAGTTCATAGTCATCGTCTGTCAATGCGGTCTTCAGAACTGGCCTTGAGGTTTTCTGTTTTTTCTTCTGCTATATCTCTAGTGGCCCTTCTTCTCCATTCTTTACTGTCTGTGCCTCTGATGGCCCTTGTTGTGAAGTTTTCCTCTTTTATTTTGGTAGTGGTGTCTCTGTTGAAGATTGCGTCTGGGTGTCTGATTTGTCTTTGTCTTTGTCCTGGGGTTCTGTCTGTGCAGTGTCTGATGATAGTGGTGCGGTATCTTCATATTCCTACTTCCATTGGTCGTCGAAGTCTCTTGTGACTCCTTCGATGTCCTGTGCTGTCATTCTAAACGAGCCAGGAGCCCAATCATCCCACTTAGTCCTTTTTGGTCGCAGATAGATTAAATGGCTGTCTGCCATAAAATTACACCGGCTATCGTATATGTCCACAGTCTCCGTGCTGAGCCATGGTATCTCTTGAATGACCTTCATCAACATCTTATAGTAGTCGTGAAATACCATCGTATTGACCATTTTCTTGGTTGGGCTGTTGGTCTCCCATAAGCTGTCATAGCGCACTCCTCTGGGCGCGCCACCTGCTATCTGCGGAAACTGGGTATGGGGCGGCTCCTTCCATCCGACAAATGTGCAAAGTATGAGCAACCATGAGAAATGGAAAGGGTGGTTTGATTCATCCTGAGATGCCAAGCAATCTGCATGAAGCATATTTAATAAGAATAGAGACCAATTGAACTGTTCCCCCTCTGTGACCTGTATGGCAAGGTGAATTACGGATCCTGTAACTTCCTTTGGTCGAACCTTGGTTAGCAGTCTGCCCACGAGCAGACTGGTGGTGAATCTAAGTGTCTCATTTGTTATTCTTGCAATGTCATAAGCCCGTCCTCCTCTCTGTAGCTAATACTTAGTTACTAGGGCTTGTGGTAACTTGGAGTCCTTGGTTTTTCCTGCTGTCTGTATATCAGGGTGTTTACCCATCTTGGACAGGCCGGTGATACGATGTATCAAATCGACGTTCAGGTCTACCTTGCTTCCTAGCCAGAGTTACCCTCCGTGTACACAAGAGAGTAAAATGCGCACCACGACATTAACCTCTGCATCCCTTCCAAAATGAGGTAATCTCAGCAAATTGAGCAGACCTGACCGCTCAAGAATCTGGACATGTGGCAAGGGAACATATTCATCTCTCCCTGTCCTTGGGTTCTTCTCAATGTTTAGATAGCTGTCCGGTTTGAACTGAGGATATGTCTGACCATCTCCTAGGTTATAATCTACAAATTTAACAACATCAGCATATCCTACTAGGTCTCCATTTTCCTTTACTCAAGAATCAATGGGTGATATGGGAACAGTATACTTAGCATTCTTAGGAATTCTTGGCTCTGGTGCGCATTCAAATCGTGGTATCATGTAGTCTGTTGTGCTATGAACTTCTTCCTCCTGCTCTGAACCGGATTCATCATTGACCTGAGATTGGCTCCTCTTCTGTGGTTGCTGTCTGGGCTATGACGAACTTGGCGGAGCACCCTTAGATGGCGTCGTCATGGCGAACGCACGGCCGTGACGCTGAAACCTTCTCAAAATGTTTTCTATAGGTTCGTCCTCGGACAGAACCCACTCAGTGTAAAACGACGGACGTGAAATGGCTGCAACTTCTGAAAATCACAGCACTCTGTAGCAAACTTAGCTCTTCACAGGGAATTCTGAACAATGCACTCTACAGCTCTCAGTTTTTCTGCAAACGTAACTATCCCAATTGAATACTTTCTACTTTTATACCCAATACGATAATCCCAGACGCAACAGTCATCTATATTGAACCCGTCGGTCATCATCAATGCCTGGACAAGACCACACCCGTCATCTGATCCTTAATAAGTGAGGAAATCTGATCGAATTTCCCTCGAAACGTGTGTGCACCGGTGCCGGTCTCGTCGGAGATTTGCCAAATCTAGAAAAATTTATTATACTGCTACCAAATATACGGTAAGATATACCAGTCATTACCTCATTAACTGCCTGTCAAATGGTGACTTGACTGGTCCTCTGTCGGTTGCAAAACTGAGTACGTGGCACGGGGAAACATCGCACTGCCGCGATGCGACTCCGCATCACCTATGTAAAACAATACTACTTTTTTTTTTTTTTTTGAAATTGAACCAACCTGATGTGATTCCTCATACTTAGAATAATACTTGCCGGTGTAGACTAGTTTCCGGTGCGATGCCTCCTTTCAACTACACTGGACATCTGCACCACCATAAACTGGCTAAGCTAGGGTTGAGAGGTGGGGTGGCTATCACTATAGGGCTTAAGCCTACTACCATAATTAATCCATGTGGGAAGAAGCTCCCCATTTAGCTGGATGAGCTGAAAGGCACCTCCCTCTGTGACTTGCTGTATCTGATATGGCCCTAGCCAATGCATCTTGAACTTCCCTGGAAACTTAATGAATTTGTTGTCATAGAGGAGCACTAGGTCTCCGATCTGGAAAGTCTTATTCTTAATGTGTCTGTCATGCCAGGATTTTTCTCGTGCCTTTTGCACTTTCTGATGGAATCCGACGATGAATCTGTCTTCTTCTAAGGCAAGCAGCTGTGCTAGCCTTTCCTCCACTGTGTCTGTATCAGTCATCCCGGTAATCTGAGCGATTCTTAAACTGGGAAGAATATACTCCATAGGCATAACAGCCTCCTGTCCATACACCAAGCTGAAAGGTGTGTGTCCCGTAAGTTTCTTGCATGTGGTCCTGTACGCCCATAATACAGTGTTAACTCTGAGGTCCCAATCATTTCTTTGGCTATTGCAGATCTTAGTAAGAGCATTTTCTAAAATATTATTAAAGGCCTCCACCGTACCATTAGCCTGTGGGTGGTAGGGAGTGCTCTTATGGTGCTGAATCTGGAATTCTTCTGTCAACGCCTCAATAGTGTTGTTCAAGAAATGTGTGCCTTGATCACTCATCAAAATTACTGGGCATCCAAATCTACTGATGATGTTTTCAAAAAGGAACTGTGCGGCTGTAGCAGCATCACAATTTCTTACTGCTTTGGATTTTTCCCATCTGGTGAGGTACTCTGTTCCAGTGATAATATATCTCACACTAGTGCGTTTTCCTGGTGGGTTGATAGGACCCATAAAATCTATAGCCCATTTGCCAAATGCGCGTAGCGTGACCTGCGGTCGCAGTGGCATTTCATCGCGTCGCGAGGGTTTTCCTACCCTTTGGCAGATATTGTAGCATCTGCAAAAGTCCTTGGTGTCTTTATGCAACGCAGGCCACCATAATCCTACCTCCAGGATTTTCTGCGCAGTCGGCTTTCCTACGAAGTGACCTCCTGCGATTCCTGAATGTGTCTCTCTGATAATAGAGCCTTTTTCATGCGGCATCACACATCTGCGTAGAACATCATCCTGACCTAACTTGTATAGGTGTCCTGCGATAAGGGTGAAGTCTACTACTTTAACAACCAACTACTTCTTTTGTTGCTTAGTAAACTCATCAGGTGCTACTCCTGTAGTGAGAAATTGAATAATATCGGCATAGTACTCATCTGCGATCTGGATAGAAAATAGTGGCGCATCTGGCAGATTGTCATCTAGGTTACTTGGTTCTTCTCCTGAGTCTATCCGTGATAGATGATCAAGTCTAGCATTCAGTCTACCTGGTTTCATGATGATTTCAAAATCATACTCCTAAAAGAGGAGTAACCATCTGCAGATTCTCCCCCCTAACACTGGCTTGTTGACCAAATACTTCAAGGCGGAATGGTCAGTGAACATCTTAAACGAGGCACCCAATAGGTAGTGCCTGAACTTCTGGAGCACGTACACCATAGCTAGGCCTTCTCTTTCTGTTGTAGTGTAGTTCTTTTCTGCTGTCGAGAGCTTTTTGCTGGAGTATGCGATAGGATGGTCAATGTCCCCTTCTCTTGGTTGTGTTAAAAAAAACCCTAATGCGATGCCAGACGCATCCACATGTACATGAAATGGCTTAGTCCAGTCTGGAAATACTAAGATGGGTGTTTTAACCATATTTTCTTTAAGTGTGTCTATACTTTGCTGACATTCCTCATTCCATAGGAATTTTACATCTTTCTTTAGCAATTTCTCCATTGGTGCTGTAATATTTGCGTAGCCCTTGATGAAATTTCTGTAGTACCCAGTATGACCAAGTACTGTCCTCAGTTGCTTGACTGAGTTGGGTGCTGGAAGGTTTACAATGATGGCGATCTTCGCGGGATCTACCATCAAGCCTTGTCTGCAAACAATGTGACCCAACAAAATACCAAATGGTGCACAAAATGTACATTTCTTCAAGTTTAGAGAAATCTGGTACTACCTACATTTCTCTAACATCATTCTTAAGTATCCTATATGCTTTTCGATTAGTCCAAATACAGTCCAATCATCAAAATATACTTCTAAGAATTTATGAATGTATTCTTTAAATACAGCAACTACTACTCTAGAAAATATAGTTGGTGCATTCTTAATACCAAAGGGCATTACCGTATACTAGAACAAGCCCCATTCTATTGCAAAGGTGGTCTTGGATCGATCTTCTGGATGTATTCTGATCTGATGGTAGCCTGAAAACCCATCAGTGAAGGAGTAGACCTCCTGTCCTCCCACGTTGTCTAATACCTCATCAGTGAACAGTGTCGGAAATGGATCGTGAAGCGATGCATCGTTGAGCTTGCGCAGATCGACATAGATCCTGATGTCTCCTTTTGTTTTCTTTTCTTGTACGACCATGGGGCTAACCCATTCGATTTCTTCTACCGGCTCAATGATGCCTGCTTCTAGCATCTTATCGATTTCATCCTTTACTTTTTCTTTGTAGCGCGGATTCAATCTATATGGGCGCTGCTTGACTGGTCTAGCATCCTCCTTCAATGGTATCCTCATAACTCCCAGGTCTCCAACTATTCCCTTCATCTCTGTGAACTTGGTGAAAAATATGTCCTAATATTCATGTAACAAATCTGCAATCTGTCCGACTATTTCATCGTTCCAATAGTCTCCAATAGAGGCAAACTTAGGTTCTGCGTCTGTGCCAATATTGATTTTTTTAATCTTGATAGGTTCGGTGATTGCTGGAATCTCTAACTGTGGTCCCCCAACATCGCGAGTCCCTTCTGAATCAGGAATGTTGGTGTTGCGAGGATCCTCATCCTCATCTTCATTTTCTGGCTTTGCTGCGAAATTATAGCACTCTAGCGCGGCTTGCAACTGGATGGCCCACTCAGGCTAAGCCTGCACTGAGATGGTACAGTCCTCAAATATCTTGATCTTGATTATGTCTAGGGCCTAAGCAACACTTGGATGTTCTGACTCAAATGCGAAGGTGAGTAGGAAACTGTCTGTCATAAGTGACCATGTGGTCGTCCCCTTGCGCAACTCGGTCTCTGTGTACCAGTTCCTTGGAACTGTGTCCAATGTGTGAATGAATCTGTGAACCCATTCATCCTCGGGAATGTCCAACCAGTTCTATTCACATGTCTGAATGTGTGCCCTGGGATCATTTTCACCAGTGTACTTCTGCTGGACATACTCTCTGTCCACAGAAAATCTGATCGCCATCAGTCTTTTAATATCATCCCATGATGCGATATTCTCTTTATGCGCATACCACCATCTTGCAGGTGTGGCTCGTACTGCAAGGTCCATAGCTACGATCCTCTGCTCGTAAGGAATCTATTGCTCAAACTGCTCAAGGAAGTCCTGAATATCTGTCAGTCCATGATATGATGGAATCTCAGTGATCTCTGTGCCAATCCATCGCAGTGACTTACTCATAAACGCACATCTGCGTGTTGAGACTTTGTAAAGTCTGTTCTGCCAGTTCTCTAGACCAACATCGGAATCCGATGCGCATGAGCTGTCGCATCGCCAACTAATGTTCCCTTCTGCGGTTGGATTGATGTAGTCATTCTGGTTCGCAGTCATCTGTTAGAGACTATCCATGTTATGTGCCTCCTCCTCTGCTCGGATAGGTTCAATGTATCTAGGACCCTGGTGAGGATCCAACGGTGTGATGACTCGGATCTGCACATCCTCAAAGGTCATTTGTTTTCTCTTTAGGTCAATGACAGCCTTGCTACCGATCACCCAATCGATACTTAATAATGCTGGATATGGTCGACTGTCGCCAATGATTTCTATAACCTCGAAGTCCGCAAAACTGTGAACTCCGTCAATGTCAATTGGCACCTGCGGCAGTCGACCCAATGGTGATACTCATTGCTGATTAGCTAATCTCAGGTGGATAGGCGATATGACTAACTGAGGGCTACCTATCTGTTCCCATGTCTGCTTAGTTAGAACATTCACCTCTGATCCTAGATCTAAGATGACTTCGTCCATTTCAAACTCTCCAATCTATGCTATGAGCTTCATCTCTCTTCCGGTCCTTGTATGTCCTGTAATATTGTGAACAGCGCGGTGTGCATTGCCCGAGAGAGAAGGTTGCTGACACTGATCTATGATGCGCTATAGCTCACCGATAGCTTTTTCATTTCTCATGAGTTTCAAGCAACTGCGCAGGAAGGATTGTACACTTCCTGTCAATTCATCCTCGTCGCATATCCCCGATGTGGTAGCCTGCAGTATCTGTTCAGGGCTATCTCCACAAGGTACTTGCTGCGGTACGCCCCTAGACGGTGGTACCTGTGATCCTGATTGCGTAGGTTCATCAAAGGAAGCCTTGGCTTCGTGAAATTTCTCTTTATTCTTCTGTAGGTCGAGTGCTGTTGCTTTACTAGGAGCTCTGCGCACCCACTCCTGCCCTATGTTCTTTTCGATCTCCTACGATGTCCCACTAGTGGAAGCACCGCTACGAGTCACAATGTTAACTTTTGGTTCTGGCTCTGCCTGCACAGTGGCAATAAGCTGGATGTTCTGGTGTACTGCTGGCTTAGGTTCTTTGATCTTAGCTATCAAGGTAGGACACTCCTCTATGGTATGATCATAAGATTTGCAGTAGTTACAAGTGGTAGTGGGGCTATGACAGTCCCTAGCATAGTGTCCTACAATTCCGCAGTTATAACAAGTGATTGGTCCGTGACCATGGCCAAAACATTCTCCTTTGCCGAAGCCTTCTCCTCGTGCAAAGCCTCCTCCATGGCCTCGTCCTCTAAATATTCCTCCACGGCCACCATAAGTCGGATCAGGCTGTGGTCCTACTGCTGGACCCTGTGTTTCTGACTGGACTCTGTATACGTCATATTTTCTATCTAACATGAGATCATAGGCTCGGCAATCCTGTTCATCATGTCCAACAGAGCTGTAGAAGACACAGTATAGGTTCTTAGGTGTCTGTACATACTTCTGAAGCAAAGGGCATTGCTGAGGCGGATGTCCTTGTGTTTTGCATATTTCACACCATGGCCCTTGCATCCGTGGTAAGGGGCTAGGAGCCCCTGATGCTAAATATTCTGCAACGACTGGATAGTTGTCTTTGGTATGACCCTGTGCTTTACATCGTAAGCACCATATGTCTTGCATAACCTCTTTTGCTTTCTTAAGTTCGTGTATCTGTAACGTGAGGTTGGCCAACTGGTTCTGTAGAGTTGTCATGCCTGCACTGGTTTCAGCTAAGGGTGAAGCTTCTAGCTTCATCGCCATCTCCAACGCGTCATCCTACGTCTGGAGTTTCTGCTGCATTAGTGGTAGTCTGATGTGAGGGAGTAGTACTGCAATAAACCATTCCTTATGCTGCTCCGGCGCAAACTCAAAGCTTACTTGGTCTATAAGAGCTTTGAATTTCTGTTCAAAGTCCCATACTGATTCTGATGGTAGCTGCTTAATATCCTTGAGCTTTGTTATGCACTGAGACTCAAACTTAGGTTTCATGAACTCTTTAATCATGGTGTTCTTGACCTGGGTAAGTGTCTTGGGTACTATGGTATACTTTATGTACCATGTTAAAGCTCGATCTCTGAGCGTGGTGACCAACTGTACAAGTTTAAGGTTATCATCGTTGATTGTTTTAATGGTCCACATGGCTTCACATAGAAACCAATGTTGTTCCGGGTCCTCTGCTCCTGTACCCTTAAAGGTAGGTAGCTTCATATCATCTCCCATTCTATTTCTCTGTGGTAGGTTCTGATTGACTGGATTACTACCACTCGGCGATGTAGGTGAAGGTGATGTAGCAGTAGTAGGTACTGTCTGTGAGCTACTGGATGGAGTTCCTATGGGATTACTCTGAGTCCCGGTCTGTTTCTATGGGGTATAGGGATGGTAAGGGGTACCCCCCTCTGGTTCTTCTATGGTACTAGGACTCGGTTGCCTAATATTGTCTGAACTATCTCCAAATACAGGAGAGCCGAAAGCTACTTTATATTTCTTGCCACTACGTGTTCGTCCAATGTCATCAAAATCACTTTCAAACTCTTGTGACATTACTATCTTTACTTATTCATCTGCAATCATGTCCATTACTCCTTTTTCATGTAGCAGCATCTTAATGGACAAGTTTAGAGATTTTAGGTATTTACCACGATATCCTTTGAAGAAGTACCGCTCAGCCTCGCTGAAGCTTTTTCTCTGGTCAACTGCAAATTCTGTAACAAAGCCTCCTAGCACACTCGCAAGCCAGAAGTCCACTGCTCTCGTAATGGAATTGTCGAGTCTCTGCACGGTCTGAATCAGCTCCGGTGTCCAGACAATGTTTCTTTTCTTCTTGAATATGTTCCTATCTGTCAACTTTGATAACCAGTCGTAAAGCTCATTTCCATAGGTTGCAAAAAATATCACGTGTATATCTGAAGCGATATGCTTTTGTAACCAGTCCTCTGTGCTCAGTTTAGGGCTCAGATTTTCTTTCTTGGAAAACTCCCTTAAGTTTGAATCCAGCCACTGGTGAAACTCTTCTCTAGTGGGATGCCAACAGAACATTAGCGCTCAGTTGTTCAAAACCAGCAACGGAACCATTTGTTGGCTGCTATGGGCAGACCCGGGTTTACTATAATCAACCAACAACACCCCTAGCTCATTGGCCCTTTCGGCGATAGACCGTAAAGCAGCCTGAAGTCTCACCCAAAGTGAATCTAATGGGTTGGCCAAGGACTCAAGTGTCTTGGACCAAGTTTTGTGGAAATCCTACTTGCGACTTGCAGCTCTTCTAGCTACGGGGTCTCTTTCTCTGCACATTTCACGACCTTCTGCTCGCATCGCGCGATCTCCTTGTCTCGCAGATCTTCTAGCCACGAGATATTCCTTTATACCACCATGCGGTCCTTCCTTATGTCACACACTTTCCCTGACTCGTGATATCTCCGGCCTTATCGCATTTCCGCGCACCGTACGACATGCAGATCGTGCCCAACTCTAAGTCCTCAACCAGTGGTATCACGCACCGCAGCTCCTCTGTCGATGCGGTATCACCTCTCTGTGATATCCTACCTCCGTGGTTTAGTGCACTTAGCGTTGCTCGTGTCGACGTGCAAGACTTAACATACAAGGCTATTCGATACTGCAATAGTGACTGTTTCACACAAAGCATAAATGAACCATATACAACATGCCAAAGACTTTTGACTTATGCTTATCCTTCTATGTTACGGTGAACTGATTAACACATTCATTCATTAAACTGTAAACAAAGTCCATGAAATGACTGAGAAATGCATAAGAAAACATAACACATAAACCAATCACATAACACTTGATTTTAATGTGGTTCACCTCCAGGATGGAAGTTACGTCCACAGAACTGTGTTTTCTTATAGCTCAGGGGAAGGTAAAACACAGTTCTACTACACTGCATATGCAGCTCAAGATCTTCTCTCTTAGACCTCTTCTCTCTCTATATTGCTCTCCTACAATATACTCTTCCCTCTCTGTCAATCCCTGCGGATCGTTACATGCATACTCTATAAGCCAGCTACTGGTTACAGTAAGATTGCTACCGCTAATAACAGAACCAGAGCTAGGCTTTTACAACAGTCTAATAGTCTACAAAACACTACTAACAGCTGAATAACCAACTAACTGACCAACCCTTTTACAATACAAAATATATCCCTTTATAGGCAGCCCAAAGGTCTCGCCATTACAACACTGTGGGCCTGTCCCAACAGTAACCCAAAACCCTAACTAGTGATAGTCGACCATATCTGTACTTGAGGTAGCTGCTTTCCGTCACACCACAGTTGTCTGCAGTCTTCCATGTTTCTCGGCACTGATCATGGGTACTATGCACCGCTTCAGCCTCGTTGCTCCTTCTCCTTTATGAGGGTCACTGAGCCCTCTTGTCTTCCACCACTGCCTTCAATGCAGTGGGTGAGCTCTCTCTTCTCGGCCGCTCAAGTACCGTTGCCTTTCTTGACTTCTCTATCTAAAAATTCATGGTTTTCGGCTCTGCTCTGCAGCTGGAAACGTGCTACGGCATCGTAGCTCTGTCTTATCTTCTTTCCGCCAAAACTTGTCTCTCCGCTAAACTAGCAGCTTCTTCTGTAGCTGCGGGACCCTGCTCCAACAGACCGTTTGGGCTACCCCCCCCCCAACTCTGACCTTTCGGTCTCTTCAACGTTTCATATCCCTCTCTCCATCTTTTCTTCGTATATTCATGATTAGTTGAGTAACTGTTGGACCTTTCATATCTGTGTTTTTGTTGCTTTCGATTTTGTCTTTTCCTTCTCTTTGTCTTCCTTGAGACCCTTCCGGTTTCGATTTGATCAGCTATGCCTTCACGCCGTGGTCACCTCAACAGTCCATTGAGTTCTACCTGCAATCAATTACTGTGCATCATTCGTTGGAATAGCATTTTAAACATTAAAATTAACCACCTGAAACGACTAATCCACAAGAAAATGGCCAGGTGCATCCCTTGATCTGGAAAGAGTTTTGATCAAGCCATGGGTGGGAAAGTTCTAAATCGACAGTCGGAAGGCTTTGACATCGGACGCGAAAAGTCTTTCCTAGACGCAACGGTGGAAAAGACAAGGGCTAAAGTCACGCGAAACGTGGACGGGAGAAGCTTTAAATGGAAGTCGGATGGCTTTATGCTTCGGAAGCTAAAGGACTTTCCCAGCCGCAACGGTGGAAAATAGAAGGCTAAAGACATGCGCAACTAAAAGACTGATAAGCATCGGCCGTCGGAGCACTTTGTACTTCAGGGGCTAAGTTGCTTTGGGAGCTGCAACGGCGGAAGGGAAAAGGTTATGGGTCTGCGACGGAAAGGGTCAACACGCATCGGCAGTCAGATCTCTTTAGGCTTCGGATGCTAAGCCACTTTGGGAGCCGCAACGGTGGAAGGGAAAAGGACAAAGCAGCCGATTTAACATAGTGTGACACCTGATTTAACAGAAAAAATTAAGTGCTCGAAATCTTTTAAAAAGAAAATCAGCACAGGTTAAAAACCAATTTTACTTCCAAAACCGCGGACTCAAAGAATAAAAGATCCGATTTATCATCAGCTAGTAAACCAAACTCACATCTGCGATCAATCACAAAATTCAAACACAGGAAACCCTTGAAAACGGCTGAAAATCAGTCTGCAAAATCATTCGAAATTAAAACCGACCAATAATTTCCAGGATCCTACGATTTAAGAACAACGCTAAAACATGAGGAGGGGCCCAAAATTTGAGAAATTTGGGGAGAACGGTTGCAGCTGCAACAGGCTCGAAAGAGCCTATTCAAAAAATATTTTTATTTAACAGGGGTTACAATATCAGAGAACTGATATAATTCCTCTTGATCCTTATATGGAATGAAAACAAGATCTTACAAAGTGCGAAAATTAAAGGTTTTAGTCAAATGGGAGACCCTTGGGGGGATTTGAACGCTCCTGAGGCCACTTCCGAACAGTAGCTTCCTTTATTTTCTGTCAAACCTAATAAAAACCAGCAAGCATATCAGACTGATATATTCCCAAAAGCACTCTGAAAGTACCTTTGGGTCAGCTCACTTTTAACCCAAAAAAAAAACTAAGTTAAGACTAGTTAAAAAAGGTAGAAATGAACCAAGGAAAGCATGCTTTCCTTGGGATCTTGGCTTTCCTTTTGGGAAGCCAATAATATGTGCACTTTTATTGCAGAATATGAAATTGTAATGTACAGCAAACAGAAATCAAATGCATGCAAGCTACAAATTTTCTTTAAAATTACATGCAAAAAAGGACGATTTCCCTAAAGCTAGATCTAGAAAGCTTATGAATTTTTTTAAGAGAAAGATCTAGACTATGGGATTTGAGAGGATATATCTATGTTTAAATTACTTTTAAGATGATAGATCTAAACAAAATCAAATCTATGAACAAATTAACCGGGTAAAAGAGTTGATTTTGAGGGAGGAAGAGGAGGAGAGAAATGTTGTTTTTCCTTGAAGAGCCACAGTGGAGCTTTCAGGTGGAATGTCGAGGGACTATGTCTTTGGAAGGTTTTGGAGAGAGTGAAGAAGCAAATTAGATCAGCATCCTCTCCAATGTAGGAACCTGCAGCTTAGCTGAAATAAAAAAACTTGCCGAAAAGCTTGTAATATCCGATTAGTACATACACAGAGATTCAAAATAACATGCATCTAAGCTTATAGGACATGCTGAATCTAGATCTCTAAACATGCATCAAAGGAAAGAGATGGAAAAAAAACTTATTGAAAAGCACCTTTCCTATTAAGATTATAATAAGCTTATTATCAATCTTAACAACGGATCTACAAGCAATTAGAAAATCATGAACACAGATACAGATTACCTCAGTAAAATAATGGCAATGATCATCCACACATACAATGGCACAACACCGTCTTGCCTCCAAAGCTTCTCTTTATTTCAAATGAAAAATAAAAACAGTACAATAGCAGCAGCACCTCAATCCTAGTTCTAACTGAGCTTGGAAGAGGGAGTTGTGCCTAGGTATATACAAAAACTAGGAGATCCAGCCCAGGGGGGCACAAATACCAAGGAGACACATCAAATCAGCTGAAGGAGAGTCCATCAATGCCCGATCTGTGTCTAGCTAAGCCAGATCTGAGTCTCACTGAGTGCAACTGTCAATCGAGGGGCTGATCTAACTGACACCTCAACCTGTTGACTGAAGCATCCACCAAAACTCATCCAGATGAGCCAAAAACGTGTGGAGGAGAGAGGGAGGGCGAAATTCCCCATAAAGGATGTTGAAGATCAACTCTAGATCTGATTAGATCACCTCCTTCAGTCAAGGATTTGTCAGATCCAGTCAATCTACTTCAGATCTGATAGATTTCAATCAAATTGGCTGAGAATCCACTAATTTTGGATTTTGGATTTTCTCCATTATTCATCAATTTATTAATTAAAGTAATCAATAATTGATTTTTGGGGCTTTCTGACCTGAGTGATGGAAAATCACTTAAAACTAGGAAATAGTGGGTCCATGGGTTTACATGGTGCTCTTATCTTGAAGATGAGCACCTACATGACTGAAACTGATTATTTGACCCACTTTTATTACATTTTCCAATTAAACTATTAAAAAATAGCCTAAGTTTTGGAAAAATTATTTTTTTAATAAAAAACACTCAAAAAAATAAAAAATTGAAAAATTGAAAAAACCTAGGGGGGCTTAGACATGTTCATATGACTCGACCATTATGTCTAGAATTTGACACATATACTCTAATAACCTCAATAGGCATAAATTCCAAGCCGACCACCCCAACTTTGGAGGTATGGAGTGAAAAACTTAGAAATTGTCAGTCGTTTATTCAACAACCAATAATAACCAAGGGAAAAAACACCCTAGGCTGATCGGATTGACAAATAAAGTCTAAGAGACCGAGTCTTTTACAGACACTATTATGCTAGAACATTTATTACAATTCCCCCATGGGGTATGAACATGTGATATAGTACAACAAGGCTTCCCAGAAGCAAGACTGAAGGTCTTCTGAAGTCCGAACAAGTTATCCTTGTCTGGTTCACCAGGCTCACTTGATAAAAAAACCACTAAGTACAACTTAGGTGGTAATAGGAGTCAACATCCTCCACAAATGGAGTAGAGGGTGGAATGTGACCACTCCCAAATCTATGAGCACAGTAAGGGGCTGTGATGCCCCCAAGTCTGACACCAAGTTCTGTACTAGGACCAAGGATGGGTGATAGGATCCCAGGCATGCCAAAGGTAAAAGGACCCAAACTCAAGAGAGCATAAATATACTCAAGTAACTGCAATCCCAAATGCCAACTAGCACACAAAGAGCACACTTCTAAGAAAATATTCAGCCAAAATACAAGAAAACCAAGGGGAGAATGTGTGAGCTCCCGAATGCAGTAGGTATGTCTTACCTAGGAGAGGCTCGAAACTCCCATACACTTCAAGTGGGGGTACATAACCAATGATAGTGGTCCTCAGCTTCAACGCATAAAGTTACTGTACTGTTCAACCTCTACCTAGCTGAGACAACTACAGAGTAACATTTGCAAGTACCACCTGTGATACCTAGGTAAGGAAACTAAGGTCACCCCAATATAAACAATGCTCAGGAGGACAGTCGCATGCGGGATCGACTGTATGGGTAGGGTAGAAAATCTTGAAACTCAAAAGAGTCCCCATATATGAGTATGATCCTGGAAATATCTTCGGTGCTCACAGAAAGTAACCAGGGGTCATCCTAGTTACAATCATGTGCACTACCTCATGATTAACTCCCGTGTAAGAGGAGCATCCTGAGAAACACTAATTATATCAAGGATTTCACTCTCTCACCCAGACAGACACCTACTTGTTTTGTTTAGTGGTCTTGGAGAATTAACTTACAATGAACTTTTCCAAGACCCTAAAACCTAATCTTGTTGATGCACCCTAGAAACGAAAAGAGTGTAATTCATTTTATTATGCGTTGATTTTAATTGGTTATTATTACTCAAAGAGAAATGGCCGTGCAACTAATGATAGTTATGACTCAACAGTGAAATAAATATGCACACCTAACAAACAATGCCAAGTGCAATGTGTAGAATGAAGAACATGGTATGCCACTACATGAGGTGCATAAATATTTATTCCTTTCTGAATTCCAATGCAATCCTTCCTATATGAAAGCCTAAATACAACTCTCATCCAAGCAATCCAATGCAAGTACCTCCTCAAATCCATATCTAAGATGCAAGTAAGCATGCAACTATTTTGTATTTTTCAATATAAAAGAATGAAAAATGCAATAAAAATCATCTAAAGCTCCCAGTCTCTGCAGCAAGTATAAAACACAAGCCCAACAAGACACCAAGACAAAAAGAGTAATGCACTAATGGAAAAATAAAAAGATAAATGACTAAAACTAATTCAAATAAAATCAATGAAAAAGCAGTCTCTGGTCACAAAAGAAGCAGTTAACAAACACCATAAGAACCCAGGAAGACCCAACCACACTCACAACCCACCCAACAACTTCCCACAACATCAAAATAAACCAAAAGGGAGGATGTACGTGACTGTTTAAAGAACAGCTATGTATGTACACAACTTTTAGCCAAAAACCCACATGTATACATGGATTTTGGCCAAAAACCTGTGTATACAGAGAAGACAGTGGTAAAAAGTAGGCCAAGGGTCAAACCAATAAAGGGGAGTGTCAATGGATGAACATACTATAAAATGCAACATAGAAACAAGGACAAACAAAGAGCAAGTCAATAATATCAAGCACATTGTGCCCCCAACCCCAAAGAAAAACAAGGAACGTCCCCAATATGGTCTCCAATTCTGTTACGGAGAAAACTTCCTATGGCTTGGGGTGTACCACAATAGACAGAGAAACCGCATAAATCAATCCCTTCCCAATATGCAAGAGAAATCAAACATCTAACACTAAAGGATCTTGAATTATACCTTATTCCGGACACTTGAAGTGGATCCCCGTTGAGCTTTTTCCAATCCCACTTGCGTTAGCAATTTACTCTCAACAACGATAAACAAGGAAATCATGCTATATAATATAGTGTTAGGCCTACTTTAGCATATATAATCAATAATTCATAAGCAATTAAACGCATCCATGGATTCAATATTCATTTAAATGCAAATCATTGGACAAAAAAATATATTTCTATTAATAAAATCAGATATTACATAAGTGACAACCTCTGTCGACACGTCTACAAACTAGAGAAACCGAGTCCTCCACCTGGACCTCCACCACCTCAATTTTCCATCTCTCGATAGCAAGCTCATAAGCAAAGGAAAGCTTGGGAAGAACAAAAAGTGCTCCAAGGGACAAAGGGATGCAGACTCAAGTATAAACAAGCTACGACAACAATGGACTATAATTTTCTTGCTCTTCAATTCCTCCTCTTCAATGTATCAAAGGGGTTCCTTATATAGTGCTTCAATGGGGTAATGGAAGGTCAAAACCAAGTGATCTCGAGGCATATGGAAGGCCAAGAGACAAGTGACTCAGATCCACATCAAGGAAAACTACAAAAATATTTAAAATTATCCACACATCTCGATGTACACGGGTTTAAGGGTAATATCCATGCATATACATGATAAAGGGATTAAAAGTTGCGTACAAAAAATAATAGGTGCTTTTAGGGATGATCTTGGAAACATCAAAGGTACAATAATGGTCCATGGGGTCCAAAGAGTCTGTAGAGGGACATGGAAGGCCATAAAAGTGTGATCAACCATGTGTGGTAAAATTAGTTGTAACACCTTATCTTCCCATTCATCTCCCCCTGTAGTCACAATATCCACTGCCTCACACCGTAGTTCTACTACTCGATGTGCATTTTCAGTAAGCCCTTGTTACAACTGATTTTACCACACATGGTGAATCACACCTTCATGACCTTCCCTGTCAATCTACATAATCTTTAGATTGCATGGACCATTTTTGTACCTTTGATGTTTTCAAGATCATCCCTAAAAACATGCAATAATTGCCATACGCGACTTTTAATCCCTTTATTGCGTATATACGCGGATTTGACCATTAAAAACCGTGTACATCAAGATGTGTGCAAAAGGCCAAAATATTTTGGAGTTTTCCTTGATGTGGATCTAAGTCACTTGTCTCTTGGCCTTCCATATACCTTGATATTGCTCGGATTCGAACTTCCATTACCCCATTGAAGAGCTATATAAGGAACCCTTTGGATACATTGAAAGAGGAGGAATTGAAGAGCAAGAAAAATATAGTCCATTGTTGCCAGAGTTTATACTTGAGTATACATCCCTTTGTCCCTTGGAGCACTTTGTGTTCTTCCCAAGATTTCCTTTTTCTTGTGAGCTTGCTATCGAGAGATGGAGGATTGAAGTGGTGGAGGCCCAACTGGGGGACTCAGTTTCTCCAATTCGCAGACGTGCCAACAAAGGTTGTGACTATTGTAATCTCTATTTTATATCAATAGAAATATATTTTCCTATCCAATAATGTGTATTTAAATGAGTATTTAATCCATGGATGCTTTTAAATGCTTATATGTTATTGATTATATATGCTAGAGTAGGTCTAACACAATTATATATAGCATGCTTGTCTTTTTTGTTGAATGTTGAGGAAAAAAATTTCTAACACAAGCGAGAGTGGGAAAGCTCAACGGGGATCTACATCAACCTTCCGGAATAAGGTACGAATCGAGATCCTTTAGTGTTAGATATTTGGTTTCTCTTGCATGTAGGAAAGGATTGATTTCTGGAGTCAAGCTGTCTGTTATGGTACCCCAAGCCATAGGAATTTCCTTCCTTAACAGAATTGGCGACTCCACTGGGGACATTCCTTTTTTTTATTTGGGGTTTGGGGGCATAATGTGCTTGATATTCTTGACTTGCTCTTTGTTTCCCCTTGTTTCTATGTTGCATTTTATAGTATGTTCATCCATTGACACTCCCCTTTATTGGTTTGACCCTTGGCCTACTTTTTACCACTGTCTTCTCTATATACGCAGGTTTTTGGCTAAAAGTCATGTACATATGTGGATTTTTGGCCAAAATTCGCATATACATGCAGGATTTTAGTCAAAATCCATGTATACATGCAGCGTTTTTTCCAAAAGTCGTGTATATATGCATATGTTCTTTAAACAGTCATGTACATCCTCCCTTTTGGTGAGTTTGATGTTGTGGGAAGTTGTTGGATGGGTTGTGAGTGCGGTTGGGTCTTCCTTGGGTATAATGTTGTCTATTGGATGCTTCTTTTATGACCAAAGACCACCTTTTCATTGATTTTTCTTTGAAATTATTTTTAGTCATTTATCCTTTTTGTTTTTCCATTAGTGAATTACTCTTTTTTGTCTCGGTGTCTTGCTAGGCTTGTGTTTTATACTTGCTGCGCATACTGAGAGTTTTAGATGACGTTTATTGCATTTTTCATTCTTTTATATTGAAAAATAGAAAGTAGTTTCACTCTTAGTTGCATCTTATTATGGATTTGAGGAGGTACTTGCATTGGATTGCTTGGAGGAGAGTTGTAATTAGGATTTCATATAGGAAGGATTGCATTGACATCAAAGGAATGATTTTTTATGCATCTCATGTAGTGGCATACCCTATTTTTCATTTGACAAATATTGCACTTAGCATTGCTTGTTATGGTGTGCATATTTATTTCACTGCTGAGTCATAATGTCATTAGTTTCACGGCCATTTCCCTCTGATTAAGTATAGCCAATTAAAATCAACACATAATAAAATGAATTACACTCTTTTCTTTTATAGGGTGCACCAACAAGACTAGGTTTTAGGGTCTTGGAATAGTTCATTGTGAGTAAATTATCCAAGACCACTAAATGCAACATGTACGTGTATATCCAGGTGAGAGTGTGAAATTCCTTGGTATAATTAGTGTTTCTCAGGATCCTCCTCTTACAAGGGAGTTAAGCATGAGGAAGTGTGAGAAGTTATTGATTGGGATGACCCCTAGTCATAACTGAATAGCACCTGAGATATTTCTAGGATTGTATTTGTATCTGGAGGCTCTTTCGAGAGTTTCAATCTTTTCTACCCTGCCCATACGGTCAATCCATAGTGTGCTCTTTCTGCACTAGTTGGACTTTGGGTATCACGGTTAATTGAGTATATTTATGCTCTCTTGAGTTTGGGTCTTTTTATTTTCGGCATGCCTGGTATCCTATCACCCATCCTTGGTCCTAGTATGGACCCTGGTCTCAGACTTGGGGGCATCACAACCCCTTACTATGCTCATAGATTTGGGAATGGTCATATTCCATCCTCTACTCCATTTGTGGAGGATTTTTATTCCCTTCGCTCGGTCTTTACATCGGTGGTCACCCTCACTGGGCTAGTTGTGGATACGTGAACATTGGGTCTACACTTTACATTCCTTTTTATGGCCCATTGTCCACCGCACTGTTTCCTTTGAATTTAGTTTTCATGACCATTCCTCCCTATATCCTATAGTTTGGATTCTTTATTGACTATTTTGGGTTTTGTTGGACTAATATGGTTGTCATGTAGGGTCCAATTTTTGTACACTCTCTACGAGGTTTCAACCCGTTCGTTCCTATCACAGGTATCATGTCTAAACTGGCATATAGGTTAGGATTTCACATCCTCTTGCACTTATGCATTTCCTTATGACCATTCCATCTTAACCTTAGGTACAAACCCATTCCATGGTATCACAGAATGTTCATGCTGCTGTTAGAAGTGATATTATGTGAATGGTAGAGCTTTCCTATACATGGGTGTCCTAGTTAGCTCCCTTTTGCATTTGGTACCCATGCCATGAGTCCTCTCTTAGGTCCGGGAGTCCTTTGTATAGTACCACCATGTCTTTTCGCAAGAGCCTCATACTCCTCTTGATCTTTTTGTTGGCCTATTTCCTCAGGACTCCCTTATGTCGAGTTGTAATTGCATTATCATGAGCTTTTCCTGCCTCATTGATCCTTATGTTGGCTTCCCTAACTTTGAGTATCATCCATATAGCCCGAGCTTGTCTTATGTCTAGCCACGCAGAGCCATTTTACATATCCTTTGCAGCTTGATTCCCGATTTTTTACTGGGAGGGGACTTTCCCCCGAGTGTCGTTATCCTACACATGTATCCTTGCATTGAGCATAGGTATGTTTCACTGCTTGGGCTAGCTTGTTTTCCCATTGACACTTGTCTCCTCCTAGTCTGTAACTATAAAGCACTTTTATTTTTTTTCAAGCTTTTCAAAATATTTGAAAAAGTCCAAAAAAATCAAAAAACCAAAAAGTCAGGAAAGAAAAGATGTTATCTTTGGCAGCAGTTGAGTCATGTCACCTTTGAACATAGCACTATATATCACATCCATTGGTTGGGTAATAGTTTTACTTTAGGAGCTATACTCATTTTTTTAGTTTATCTCCACCGACTGGATAAGCTTCCAATCCCTATGGAGCCTCTGTCGATGCCTCCTATGTCATAGAGATGCCTCCAATATTTTTATATCGATTCTATGCTACCTACATTCAGTCACCATTCACCTTTATGCTCTTGTTCAAAGGAAGTTGAAACCTGAGTCGGTCATTCCTCAGTTCTCTTGAATTTGCATGTCGGCCATTCCCAATACAGTTACTAGTTCGTGCACATTATGATCGAGTCCTTCCACATTATACAGCTTTTTTGAGTACCTCATGTTGGATGATGGGGGATGCCTTAATGCCCTCCTTCCAGTGGATTTCATCCCATCGACTTCATATCATTTATTCTGGGATAGGAATCTAGAGTCAGTTTTGAGTGCCTTGAGACTTTCAATCATCAGTGGCAAGTTCTCTCACCATCAAAAATTTTTGGGAATACATCAATGTCCCCTAATCGATGGATTCTCTCAATTGTTTGACCTCAACACATTTATTCACACTTGTTAGTTTGCACTCTAGTACCTTGATTCCCATTTTCATTATCAGTGGGTGATCTCACATCTGTTAACGATATACATCAATGACCAGTAATCAGACGATGGACTACTATGTTCAACCTCGACACATCTATTCACATAGCAGGACATGTACTCATAGTGGTTTGTGTAGAAGACCTTCCAGATTGGTGGCACCTCTTATATGCTACCTCCTTGATCCCAGTGTTCATGAGATTTTAGCTCTCGTGACATGATTCCAATATATGTCAGACATTTCTAGCCATTATGGAGATCATGATCCTTTGTATATCTTCATCATGGAGATTCTGATCTATTTATATTGTACATGGTAATGACCACACATGTCATATTGTATCATGCCTACTCATGGCCATTGTACTCTTATGTATCCGGGACTATTGTATCTACTTACAGTTATGTGCAGAGTTTGATCATTGTATTGTACTAATTGGATGGCTGGTTCTTCCACTGGTTTCTTCATCACTCCACTTCTGGGATTGACTTATAATGTATTTCAGCCATCGTATGACCCCTCTGACCTCACACATTAGGTAGCATCTGTTATAGTTGATTTTACCACACATGGTGAATCACACCTTTATGGCCTTCCCTGTCCCTCTGCAGACTATTTAGACCCCATGGACCATTTTTGTACCTTTGGTGTTTCCAAGATCATCCCTAAAAACATGCAATAATTGCCATATACGACTTTTAATCCCTTTATCATGTATATACGCAGATTTGACCCTTAAAACCGTGTACATCGGGATGTGTGCAAAAGAACAAAAGATTTTGGACTTTTCCTTGATGTGGATCCGAGTCACTTGTCTTTTGGCCTTCCATATGCCTTGTGATCGCTCAGATTCGACCTTCCATTACCCCATTGAAGAGCTATATAAGGAACCCTTTGGATACATTGAAAGAGGAGGAATTGAAAAGCAAGAAAACTATAGTCCATTGTTTCCAGATCTTATACTTGAGTCTTCATCCCTTTGTCCCTTGGAACACTTTGTGTTCTTCCCAAGCTTTCCTTTTGCTTGTGAGCTTGCTATCAAGAGATGGAGGATTGAAGTGGTGGGGGCCCAAGTGGGGGACTCAGTTTCTCTAATTCGCAGATGTGCCGATAGATTTTGTCACCATTGTAATATTTGTTTTATATCAATAGAAATATCTTTTTCTGTCCAATAATGTGTATTTAAATAAGTATTTGATCCATGGATTCTTGTAAATGCTTATATGTTATTGATTATATATGCTAGAGTAGGTCTAACACAATTATATATAGCATGCTTGTCTTGTTTGTTGAATGTTGAGGAAGAAAATTGTTGACACAAGCGAGAGTGGGAAAGCTCAACGGGGATCTACATCAACTGTCCAAAATAAGGTATGAATCGAGATCCTTTAGTGTTAGATATTTGGTTTCTCTTGCATATAGGAAAGAATTGATTTCTGGAGTCAATTTGTTTGTTGTGGTACCCCAAGCCATAGAAATTTCTCTCTGTAAGAACCCTTTTCATAAATAAGCATCTTAATTGGCAATTGTAGAGACAACAAGAACCTACCTTTGGGTCCATTGAAAAATTCCCTTTCTGCTTTGTGGTAGGACTTGGTAGTGTAAACTACAAATTCAGTTATATATCCTTCTAGGATGCTATCTATCCAGATCTCAATAGCTCACGATGCTCTGTTGTCAGTTTCCTGTAGCTCCTAGATCAATTCAGGGGTCCAGGATGTTGGATCCCCTCATTGGAAATTTTTCTTCTTGTATGTGAAATGGGTGAATTACTCATACAATATAATGGGAAACTCATAGAAAACATACTCGTGAGGACTGTCGTGTATGTATCTTTCCAACCAATTTTCTGTCTTCAGTCCAATTTTTGATTTTCGGCTTCAACAAATTCTTGTAGCTTCTAATCAAACCAATATTTAATTTATGGTCGCGTCGGATGCCACATATCCTCCTCTTAGTTGCAACAAGGTCCCAACAATGGAACCATTTGTTGGTGCAAACCCACCCAAAAAAACCTAGTTGACAGGGGTTCCCACTCTATCGACACACACTCACCGTGATCTCCCTGAGCACCTACCTAGACAGGTTTTACCCTCTCCGACAACACCTACTGTTACGGAGAGAAATTCCTATGGCTTGGGGTACCACAACAGACAGTTTGACTCCAGAAATAAATCCTTTCCAATATGCAAGAGAAATCAAATATCTAACACTAAAGGATCAGACCTCGTACCTTATTCCGGATGGTTGAAGTAGATCCCCGTTGAGCTTTCCAACTTTAGCTTGAATTGATGAATCACTTCCTCGACAACAAGTAGACAAGACAAGCATAATATATATATTGGTGTTAGATCTACTCTAGCATATATAATCAACAATGTATAAGCTTTTGAAATCATCCATGGATAAAATATTCATTCAAACATACATTATTGGACAGGAAAAGATATTTATATTAATATAAAATCAGAGATTACAATGAATACAACCTCTGTCGGCATGTCTGCGAATCGAAGAAACCGAATCCCCCACGTGGGCCTCCACCACCTCAATCCTCCATCTCTCGATAGCAAGCTCACAAGAAAAAGGAAAGCTTGGGAAGAACACCAAAGTGCTCTAAGGGACAAAGGGATGTAGACTCAAGAACAAGTTCTGGCAACAATGGACTATAGTTTCTTTTCTCTCAATTCTCTTATGCCTTCAATGTATCCAAAGGGTTCCTGATATAGCTTTTCAATGGGGTAATGAAAGGTCGAATCTGAATGATTTCAAGGCATATGGAAGGCCAGGAGACAGGTGAGTCAGATCCATGTCAAGGAAAACTCCAAAAGGATTTGGATTTTGTACACATCCCGATGTACGCAGTTTTAGGGGTCCAACCCATGTATATATGAGATAAGGGGTTTAAAAGTCATGTATAGCCATTTTCACATGTTTTTAGGGATGGTCTAGGAAACAACAAAGGACAAAAAATGGTCCAAGGGGTCTAAGGAGTCTGCAGACGATCAGGGGAAGGCCACAAGTGTGATTCACCTGGTGTGGTAAAATCAGCTATAACAGATGCCCCTTAATGTGTGAGATCAGAGGGGTCATCCGATGGATGAAATACATTATAAGTCCATCCTAGAAGTGGAGTGATGAAGAATCCCAAATTGAAGACCAGCCACCCAATCAACATAGCACAATGATACAACTCTGCACATAACTCCAAATACATATAGCAGTCCCAGATACATAAGAGTACAATGGCCATGAATAGGCATGATACAAAATATGACATAAGTGGTCATCGCCACGTAAAATATACATCAATCAGAATCTCCATGATGAAGATATACAAAGGATCATGATCTCCATAATGGATGAAGATATACAATGGATCAAGATCTCCATAATAGCTAGAAATGTCTGACACATACTGGAATCAAGTCACGAGAGCTGAAATCTCATGAACACTGGCACGATCAAGGAGGTAGCATATAAGAGATGCCACCAATATGGAAGGTCTTATACACAAACTACTACAAGTACAAGTCCTACTATTTAAATAGAGGTGTCAAGGTCGAACATAGTAGTTCATCGTCTGATTACCGGTCATTGAGGTATACCATTAACAGACACAAGATCACCCACTGATAATCATAATGGGAATCAAGGTATTAGAGTGCAAGCTAACAAGTGTGAAAAAATGTGTTGAGGTTGAACACTTGAGAGGATCCATCGATCAGGGGACATTGATGTATTCCCAAAAACTGTCGATGGAGAGAGAACCTGCCACTGATGACTGCAAGTCTCAAGGCACTCAAAAATGACTCTAGATTCCAATCCTAGAATAAATGATTTGAAGTCGATGGGATGAAATTTGTTGGAAGGAGGGAATTAAGGCATCCCCCATCATCCAACACAAGGTACTCAGCAAAGCTGTATAATGTGGAAGGACTCGATCATAAGGTGCATGAACCAGTAATTGTACCGAGAATGGCCAATATGCAAAGTCAAGATAACTGAGGAATGGTTGACTTAGGTTTCAAATTCCTTTGAACAAGATCATAATGGTGAATGGTGACTAAATAAAGGTAGCATAGACTCAATATACAAAACTGGGACATCTCTGCAACATAGGAGGCATCGACAGAGGCTCCATGGGGACTGGAAGCTTAACCAGCCGGTGGAGATAAACTCAGATAAATGAGTACAGCTCCTAAAGTCAAACTATAAACCCAACCAATGGATGTTATATATAGTGCTCTGTTCGAAGGTGACACGACTCAACAACTTCCAAAAGATAACATTTTTCCTTGTCCGGTTTTTTGGTTTTTAATTTTTTTGGACTTTTTCAAATATTTAAAAAGCTTGAAAAAGAATAAAACTTCTTTATAGTTATAGACTAGGAGGAGACGAGTGTCATAATGGGAAAACAAACTAGTTCCAAGCAGTGGAACATACCTATGCTCAATGCAAGGATACATGTGTAAGCTAGCGACACTCAGGGGAAAGTCCCCTCTTAGTAAAAATAGGGAATCAAGCTGCAAAGGATATATAAAATGGCTTTGCATGGCTAGACATGAGACAAGCTTGGGCTATATGGCTAAAAACTGAATGTCAGGGACGCTGGCGTAAGGCTCAATAAGGCAGGAAAAGCTCATGATAATGCAATTACAACTTGACATAAGGGAGTCCTGAGGGAAATAGGCTAGCAAAAGATCAAGAGGAGTATGAGGCTCTTGCGAAATTTCACGGCAATACTATAAAATGGACTCCCACACCCTAAGGGACAAAATGTCAGCATGGGCACCAAATGAAAATAGGGCACTAACTAGGTCTTGTAATCTCACAGATTACATAAGGTTACCAATAATACATACTAAACATACATAACTATAAATCAGAGACAAGAGATAAGAACAGATAGGAAAATAGATTATATTAATGCAATGAGTTCATACAAGGAAGAGAACTGAACTGAGTTCTCGTTTGGATCAACAGCCTAATATATACAATGTACAGACAGTTACAAAATAACTACCTATCGGTTTGGTGAACCGACACGACTTTTAGTTAGCCGACCTAATCTTTCTAGTTAGTCGGCCGACCGACTTAGTCAGCTGATCGACTAAGTTGGCCCATCGACTTAGTTGGCTGATCGACTAAGTCAGCCCATCGACTTAGTCAGTTGATCGACTAAGTCGGCCCATCATTCAAGTTGACTTTGTCGACTTGCTCCTTCTACATCTCCCCCACGAACAAAACGTTTCTTCGTCCCGAAGAAATAGGGAGGTACAAAAAATAAAGCTCTGTCGAACCGTTGAAAATTGCTATTGCTGTGGACTGTGCAGACGGATGGTTGGTCTCTTCTAGACGTAGACTTCGACGATGGCCGGAGCTGTGATGGCAAGGTGATGCTGAAAGTCCATCCAACTCTGCAAAGTTTTCTGGATGTCGATCGTCAATGTCGTTAAACTTGACAGTACCGACATCTTTTCTGAAATAGGAATTTCTGCAATTTTCTCCATATTGGGGCCTAATGAATGGTTCTGCTCTTCTGCGGCGTCGATGAGTCATTTCATCTGGGGGTAGATGATGTCGACCTTTTCTAGGTTTGGTAGAGCCTATTACACCCATTGGTGTGCTTCCCATTCTAGCTTCTGCAGCTTGTTGTTCTCTAGCACTATCTGATCTTCTATCGTCTGTCGGAGTGCTGCTTTTGTCATTTTCCTGTTCTCCAAGGCCTGAATTCCTTGATGAGTCTATCGTGTCTGTTGGTAAACCTACCCATAGTGAGTAGGCCAGTCACGTAAAACATCTTCTGTGACGACAGACTCCTCCATGTGGTCCTGGAGCACCTTGTAGGCCTCTGAGAAGGCAGTGTGCTGTGCTAGGAGCAGTCGAGCAGTCTCCTCCTTTTGTTCTTCCTTAGTCTCTTGCATTCGGGCCTAGACGGTCGATACCATAGTCTCAAAGAGTTGGTATGCTCTTTCAACTGGTTGATCTGTGTCAAATTCGACTGGGCCTGGTATCACGGTTTGTGCTAGAGCTTTGCATCTGCCGAGAAACTCGACTTCTTCTGCATTTTTGGCTGTAAGCTCTTTAGTTTTCCAAACCGTCCTTATCTTTGCTTCTTTTGCCATGGTTTTGAGGAGCTGGCCGACCTGTGTGTCGGTTAAGGAACTTGCATCCCTTAAGCTGATCCGGAGGTTGGAAGTTTTGGGCTGATGTGCTTTCTTCTTCTTGTGTTTGTTGGCCTCCAGCTCTTGGGTGCCTTCGGCAGTTGAGGTTGGGTCTGTGGTTGGGGGAACGGAAGTCGATAGATTTTTCTGGTTGGGGGGTTGGTATGACTATGTCCGGATGGGAAGATGTAGTTGGTTGTGATAGGTCTGGTTGTGAATCTAGTTGTGAATCTAGTGGTGGTGGGGGGGGTGGTGATAGTGGTGGTGGAGGCGATGGGGTCGAAGAAGGAACTGGGGTGGATGGGTTGGCTGGAATGTGTTGTGGACTTCCATCAGAAGAGATACCTACTTCGGAAGGTGTAGTGGGTAGCTTGTCCTGGTCATCAGGGTTGATTGGCTCTGTGACAGACTATGATGCTCCAATTACGTCGCCTTGTTGGTGTCAGGTGAATGTCGTCGTAATTTTTGCATAGGGATTTTTTCGTGCATAGAGAGGAGTTGTTGTTTGTATTTTCTGGGCCGACTGAAACAGTGCAGGCAGTGTCGCGAAGAAAGCTTTAAGCTCAGCGTCCTGGTCGACCTTGGCTTTGACTGTCTCCGGGATTGCTCTTTGATATATGTTGTGGGGACTGACCGACTGTTGAACTGATGTTTTCTCCTTGACTATGAGTGTCGGGGATGGGGGTGGAGGGGTCGACACAAGGTCGACAACGTTGTCAGGCGTCGGTGTCGGTTTTACTTTCTTTGGCCGACCCTCCGGAGCTCCTACTTCCAGATACTGTTGAAACTGAGTTTCAACTGACACTTTATTTGCAGTGGCATCCTCGACAACGTCGACGGCCACGGCTACTAGCTCCTCCTCATCGTCAAATGAGTTAGCAAGAAGAAGCTTGCGCTTTCCCTTGCCTTGTTGTAGTTTTTGGGCCTTGATTCTCTTTCTGGAGACAGCTGTCTCCTTGGACAAATTCTTAATGATGCTATTAGATAAAGCATACTCTGGGTCGGCGTCCTCGACTTCACCTGTCAGTATTTGGATTGGGTTGACAGTTGCTGGAGCCAGAGGGTTTGTTTGTTGCTATGGTTGTACTGTCAGTTGTTGTTGTTCTGTCGGCTGTGGGTCAACTATCTTTGCAGTCGGAGGTTTGATAGTGATGTGTACCTGACTAGTGGGCTCGGCCGGGGTGTATTCCAACACAAATGTGCTGATGTAGAGGTTGAGCTCATAATCTTCCTCTTTTTCCTGGTCGGTAAGTGGCTCTATGATGGAGAAGTCAACCTGTTTGGAAGCCTCGGGTATTTATATTCTTCTCTGAGCCTGTCGGGTCAACTCCTAGAAAATCTGATCGACCGTCGGATAGTAGTCAAGGTCCTGGGCTTTGGGGTCCTGAACTTGCATGTACCAGACCGACGTGTGGTCAAGCTCTAACTGTATATGGGAGTTCGCAGGGAGGTTTTGTCGAATGTTCTGGGGCACCCTCCACCTCTTCGTGCGAACCTTCAACTGCTAAAACTAGTTTTCCAAGAAGAATTTCCCCTGTGCCAGCTCATGCAGGGTTCCTCTTTATGAGAAGGGTTTAAACCGGTTCATCTCGAACTTGGTCGGCTCCCTGAATACCGGACTGCCTTCTGGACAAATATGATACATGAAAATCTAGAGAATAAGAGAAGGAAACTTAATTATACCTCCTGTCTCTTGTCATCTTTCGTACATGGTTTTGACCATGTCGGCAACATAGTTTCCCCATCGGTAGATCCGACCATCGGTTGCAATTGTGTCGATAGCCTCCAGCATCTCCAGTTTGAGGTTGCTACCTCGACCGGCTAATGTAAGGGTGATTGCAATGATTTTAGCCACAATTTGTGGCGTCCATGTCGTAATCTGGCCAATCATCAGCCCCTTGGAATTCTTTCCTGATGACAAGCCTGTAAGCTCTTAGACTAACCCTTCTTTTATCCCAATTGGTACAGGGCTGCCTTGGTTGGACAGACCAGTAATTCGTGAGATAACATCCCCGGTAATGTCGATGGGCCTGTTGAAGTAGAATCGGCCATTGTGGTAATAGCTGATAATGAATTTGACCACTGCTTCTTTCATCCCACCAAATCTTGCCATCAGTGGTGCGTTAGGGTAGTTGAAGATGGTGCTCTGTCGGATTTTCTCAGCGGCCTGGGTCATCCTTTTGTCGACATAGGCCCATTCTTGGATTTCTGTCCAGAGTCTCTACCATTGGCCGTCTTGTACTTTAGTGTTTTTAATGTTATTTAATCGACGGACCAAGGGTGTGTCCTCTGCCTGCAGCTCCCTTGCCTTAGCCGCTGCTCGGGTCAATTTGGGTGCCATTGTGTCGGGTTGGTCGAAGGTGTTACAGGGTTCTTGGTATTTAGTCGACTGAGGTTGCGGTTGCTCTGTGGGTAAATGGTGTGGTGGATGAACCTTTGATTGTCTTTCATTTATAGGCGTGGGTGCTTTTGTGTGCGGAGATGGACGTATTAATGGCGGACTGGACAGTCCGGCTGTAATACTTGAATGGGACTTAATGGTGGAATGTGTGCGGCGCTCGAGGCCATCAATGCGTGATGGGACTCTTGAGGTCATAGGTTGGTGTCGGTGGTGAAAATGGTCGTCCGGACTGGTCGAGGATGATGATGTCAGGTATCAAAGCAGTGAGTTGCTGTCATGTTGGTTGTGTTTGATTGTATTGTTTTATTTTTTTGAATTTTTTTTTATCTTTTTATGGGTTTTGATTGACGGTTAAGGTCGTTTTTTTTTTTTCCAGTTTCTGTAACATTTGAGTCGGGCTCCATTAACGAGCTTCCGAAATACTAGGCCCTGTAATGTCTTTAGTCGGACCGAGCCATTGGGGTGTATTTCTTCGACAATGTAAGGTCCCATCCATTCTGTATGTAGTTTCTTGGGTTTTCCTTTGACTCAACTGTTATAAAGTAAAGCAAGGTCGCCGACCAACAGGTTTTTGTTTTTGATGTTACGGTCATGCCATGCTTTCTGTTGTTGTTTGTGAATTTCCTGGTGTTGGATAGCCATGAGTCTATGTTCTTCTAGCTTACTGAGTTGGAATAGTCAGTCCTTTCTTTCCTGTTCGACATTGACATGTAGTAGTTGTGCAATAATAGGTGTCTGCTGTCGGAAATGTAGGGGGATGACTGCTTCTTGCCCGTAGACTAGTCGAAAGGGGGTTTGGTCGGTCGACCGTTTATATGCTGTCCTGTATGCCCAGAGGACCGCAGGGATTTTCTCATCCCAGTCGTCTTTGTCGGTGCTGCATATTTTGGTTAATCCTTTTGTCAATGTTTTGTTGAAAGCTTCAATCGCGCCGTTCGACTGGGGGTGATATACGGTGCTTCGTCGGTGGTCGATGTGAAACTGGTTGGTCAAATTTTTGATGGTTTTGTTGATAAAGTGTGATCCTTGGTCACTGATCAATGTGAGTGGGCATACAAATCTAGTGATAATGTTTTTGCATATAAACTTAGCAGCTACTTCACTTGAACATGTATCGATGGGTTTAGCTTCTTCCCATTTGGTGACATATTCCACCGAAGTGATAATATATCTTGCACCTGATCGTTTGGCAGGGACAGGGAACGGTCCTATGAAGTCTATAGCCCAAATTTTGAATGTGAGACTAGGGTTTACAGATATCAAGGGCATATCTGTGCTTGGGAAAGGTCGACCAAATAGTTGACATCTGTCACATAGACTAACGAAGTTTTTGCAATCTTTGTGGATTGTCGACCACCATAATCCTGACTGTTGGATTTTCTTGGTAGTTGTGTCTGCTTGAAAGTGCCCTCCTGCAGGTCCATAGTGTGCTTCATGCATGATTTTTTCTCTCTCATGGTCGAGTACACATCTTCTGAGAATGTCGTCTAACCCCATTTTGTACAAAAATCCATTGATGAGGCTATAGGGTCCAGCCTTCATAGCTAAGATTTGTTTTTTCTTGGTGTTCAGACCTTCTGGTGCCTGACCTGTCTCTAAGAACTGAACTATTTCTTCCAGTTCTTAGGGTATTGCTTCTATGTAGAATAGATGCGCATCCAACAAGTCGTCATCGACTCCGATCGGTTCCTCCCCTGTGTCGATACGGGATAGGTGGTCAGGCCCGACATTTAACTTTCTTGGTCGGACCACTACTTCAAACTCAAATTCTTGAAAAAGAAGTAGCCATCGACAAATTCTCCCATGATGAAGGGGTTTATTAACAAGGTACTTCAAAGCTTGATGGTTGGTATAAAATGTGAAGGGGTTGGCCAATAGCTAATGTCGATACTTTTGGAGGGCAAAGACCATACCTAGGGCTTCTCTTTCAGTGGTCGAATAGTTCCTTTCAGCCTTATTTAATTTTAGACTGCTGTACACTATAGGGTAATCCATCCCATCATCCCCTAGTTGAGTCAGGATTTCTATAATTGCTATTCCTGAGGCATTGATAGGCACATGAAATTTGGTCGACCAGTTTGGAAATTTGAGTATAGGGGCTTCGACCAGTTTTCTTTTCAGTTTGTTGAAGGAGATCTGACATTCCTCTGTCCACTTAAATTCTTGGTCTTCCTTTAGTAATTATTCTAGAGGGTAGGTCATGTCTGAATAATGTCTTATGAATTTCCTATAATAGCCTGTATGGCCCAGTAACACCCGAACTTGTTTAGGGTTTATTGGTGGCTTCAGGTCAAGGATGATTTTAATCTTGGAAAAATCAACTTTGATACCATCTTTACAGACAATATGCCCTAAGAGTATTCCTATAGGGGTCCTAAAGATACACTTCTTAATGTTCAGGGAGAGTTGAATCTGTCGAAATATCTCCAGCATAAGTCGGAGCCATGTGCAGTGATCTTTTAAGGTGGAGTATATGGTCCAATCATCGAAGTATACTTCCATGGTCTTATAGATATATTCTTGGAAGGTCTTGACAACAATTCGAGAAAACACTGCAAGTGCATTCTTTAGCCCAAAAGGCATAACTCTGTAAGCAAAAGAGCCAAATTCACAGACAAATGTTGTCTTTATCTGGTCTTCCTTTGCTATTGGTACTTGGTTATACCCTGAGAATCCATCTGTGAATGAATAGCATTCATGTCCTGCCACTTCATTTAAGATTTCATCAGCATAGGGGGTTGGAAATGGATCTGTCAATGTGCCTTTGTTAAGATCCCTAAAGTCGATACAAATTCTCAACCTTGTTGGGTCATGTTTCTTTGGCTGTACGACCATGGGACTTGCCTATTCAGACTGGTCGATAGGGTAAATGATCCCTGCTGGTAACATGTTGTCTATTTCCTTTTTAACTATTTCTTTGTACTTATGAGCTAGTTTATAAGGTCTTTTCTTGACAGGTCGGACATCAGGTTTAGTGTCTATTTTCATTTCTCCCATCTCTTGTACTAAGCCTTTTAAGTCTTTATAGTCCCTTGCAAAGACATCCTGGAACTCTCTAAGTAAGTTCACTATTTCAGTGGTCTGTTGTTTATTCCAGTAGTCACCAATCTTGGCTATTTTTGGTCGGTCGTCATTTGAAATATCGACCTCCTTAGTTTTCACTTTGGCATCTAGCCACTCTGGTGCTTTAGCTTCATTGATCGGCCGACTTCCTTCTGTGAACTGTGATAATGTGTCAGGGAAGTCGGCTACAGTCATTCTGTCAAGATCTGGTTTGTTGGTGGTCTCGACTTTCAAGATTGAGTAGATCGGTTTGGTTGTTTCAATGTGGTCGGTCTTCCATCTGAAGCTCTTACCTTCTGTGTGTTCATTTTCTAAGTGTAAACGTGTCGACTGTGATTTTGAGTCAGTTTGTATCTTGTTACAGTCCTTGATTTGTCGATGGTCTTGGAAGGGTTGTTTTTCTGTCGGTTGGAGAAACTGTTTGATTTGGTGTGCTGTCCCAGCCAATTTTTCGTTTTGAGGTATGAACCGGAATTCCTTAATAAAATTTACTTTAAGTTCATGCCAAAAGAAGGTTTCTCCTCTAGATTCCTCCATCTTATACCATTTATTGGGTAATTCGGCTAGGGTTGAAGGGAACAAATGTGTCCAGGCTCGCTCATCTTTGTATCCAATCCTTCTCCACTCCTTTTCACAAAGCTTGATGTGTTCTTCGGGGTTTTGTCCTTGGACAAAGATAGGGATTTGAGCTTCCTGGGTTAACTTTTTCCCACCAAACCGTTCGACAAACAAAGTTGAAGCAGTTGTCCAGGTCTGCAATTTTGATTGATGGGTGTCCCACCATCGAGCTGCTTGACCTGTAAATGTTTCGACTAAGCTTTGAAGTCTGCCATGTTCTCCAATATTTTTAGATACTTGTTCGACATGCATGATTGGGGATTCTCTCTCCTTATACCTGGGCAGTTGAGTAGTATGTAAGCTGGTTGGTTGTAAGGTGGGTCGTTCCCTGACTTTCTTTTCAAATAATTTGGGGATAATTGATACAATGAAGCACTGTTGGGTAGGTTTTTTCTGTACTTTTTGTATAGTCCAGTACCCTCTTGCTTGTGTTTCATAATTTTCCATTTCCCAATCATATAATTCAGCATCCGAATTATAACCAATTGAGTCTTGGTTACCTAAGTGAAGTTATCCATGGATGTTTGGCTCGGTATAGTCCGTAGGGTTATGGATCTAGTAAAGCTGTCTAACATCGAATTCCTCATCAATTGGTTCTATCCAAGGTTGTCCTTGGGAAGGATTAATGGGTACAATTACTTTTTGACCATTTCCTTTTAGTTTGATTCGTTCCTTATCTAAGGATATGGATGCTTTCATCTTTCATCCCCAAGGTCGACCAACTAACGCTAGAAAGGAGCTAGATCCTTCTTTTGGGTCGATAATTTCAAAATCAACCTTGGTGGAGATTCCTTTGATGGTCGTGTCGACATCTTTCCAGACCCCAATGGGTTCAATGAGACCTTGGTCGGCGAATTTTAGGTGAATGCCTGATTCGTAAAGTCGAGGTCTTCCCATCTTTTCCCATGTATCTCTGGTCATGATATTTACCTGAGACCCGAAATCGAGCACAACTTGTCGGACGTGATAACCTTCGATTTCCAGGTCGACAAGTGGGTCGACATCGTTTTTATCTTTTTGATTTAGGCTGCAAATGTTCTTAGTTTGTTTTACACAGCTAGTACTTTTTATTTCATGTAATAAATCAATGAACTGGGCTACGGAGTTGTCGTTATGAATGAGATGGGTTAATTGCTGTGTCATGCTAAGTCGACTGTTAATAAGGTCTTCTTGTTGTGCAATGGCGTGGAATATGTGGGTGGCTTCTTGATATGTTTGTTTTTCTTTCATAGGATCCGGATAACCATGTGAGTTTTTAATTTTACTAATTTGAGGGTTATCAGGGCCTGTTTTGGTGCCTTGTCGAGTAACGATATGTAGATTCTTAGTAGTGAGCACATCATGCTTTTGTACACAAGACAAGACATTAACATTTTCCTTATTATTGATTTTCTCTAACATGGTAGGACAATCCTCCAGAGAGTGATCGCCTACTCCACAGTGGTTACAGAATTTAAGATCAGTCTTGTCCTTGTATGGACACTCAGCGTATTGGTGCCCTTCTTTATGACATATAAAGCACTGGGTAGATCGACGCGGTTGTATGTCGCGATTCCTGATGAATCGACCTCTTCCTCCAAACCCTTGTCGTCGATTGTTGTACCGGCACTCATATCATCGGCCTTCGTATCTTTGTCCGTTCTAGTTATTGGTATTATTTTGCTCATTGTTTTGCGCTACTGCATTCATCTGGTAGACCGCCTGATAGTTCTGTCTGTTTTTCAGGTTTAATTGACAGTCGGTCGTATTGTGACTTTTTGTCTCACAGATGGCGCACCAGGAAGCCTTTGCGTTCTTCATGTTAAACGGACATTCTTTCATAGAATGATCTCTGGCCTCCTGGAAAATGTCGCAAAATACTTTAGTTTGCAAAAAGCGGATGTCTTATCGACTATATTCATGTCGACAATTATCTTTCGAATGACCGGCCGTCGAGCAGTTGGTACACCCGATTTCCTGATTTTTGAGGGTCAGTTCTTTCAAAGACTTCTGCACGTTCTCAAGCTGTTCTTCTAACCTGTGGTCTGTCAGATAGGCAGGTATGTCTTCGTCCATTTCCACTTGTAGAGCTTTGGTCAGCGCATCTTCATATGTCTTAAACGTTTCCAGACTGATATGTCGGCGTACTTTCTGTGATAATCCTGCAAGGAACCATTGAATTAGTAGTTGCTCATCAATAAAATAATCTAATTGGCTTAATAGGTCCTTCCAACGTTTGTCGTAGTCACGGAATGTCTCCCCTGGATTTTGCTATGTCGTTTTCAGCTTTTTGGCGACCAGGTGCTTGGCATCTGGGGTTTTGAAGAATGATAAGAACTGTGCCTTGATCTCAGCTTTCATCGCTCTGGGTTTCCTTTCCAAAAAGGTCATGTACCATGTCAAGGCCCTTTTCCGTAAGGCTCCCGTGAACTGAGCCATTTTTCAATCTTCATCCGTCACCTGGTTTGCTTCCCAGGTCGACTCGTAGACGAACCAATGTCGTCTGGGGTCTTCATCCCCCTTGTAGAGAGGAATGTGAGCTGATCTGTGACCCATGTTTGAATCACTTTCACTGCTCTCAGAAGTTGGCGGGGTCGGAGGTGTGGGTGGTGGTGAAAGTGGTGGGATTGTTGATGTAGTTGTTCCTACAGAATTTTGATCGACGGAACTTGTGCTCCCGTCGGTGGTCGATTCATCTTCAATGTAAAGTGGGTTGTGGTGGATTTCTACTATCGATGGTCCACTGCAAATTTGTGTGCGCAGGTCTGTTTGTGCAATTTATTCAAAATATTTACTTAGCGGGGGGGTGCTCCTTCCTGTGTCGGTAAGAGAAAGTGGATACTTCGGAGGGAGGGTGCTGCCTGAAACGTCACCCAGTTTCCCTCGAGTGGTCGACGTATGATAAGGTGTCGACCCGTGTATGTGTCGTCGCCTAGTCAACTCCATATGCTGTAGTCACCAGTTCGTAGTCGTAGATCATCTTTGATAATAGTCTGGATTCTAGTATGTGGATTTGTCGAGGAAAGAGTTATTCTGTCGTCGGGAGCTCTTATTTGGAGAGCTTCTAGCTGCTCTATCCACATTTCTGCCTCCATAGGGGACACCTTTTGTTCTACACCCTCTTCTTTTCGGTCATGACCCGACTCTGGCGGATTCTCTTCACGGTCGTTCTCCCTAGGGTTTTGTTCTCTGTGCAGTTCTACGGGTCTTTCGCGTCTTGCTCCCCTTCTCTGTTGTCTCTCGTCCCTTTCTTGTTTCTGAATGTCCGACATAATTTCATGCAGTACTATTTTCTTCAGGTCCTCTACGGTCGAATTTTCATTACTGGTGACGTCTATCCTCCTTAGGTTGACTAGGATCCATTATACTCTACTTCTGACACAAGACCAGCTACCCCCCCATACCCTACCTGACGCTTTTAGAAAGCCCGGATAGTTCGAATTACTTGATCAGGAAGTATTCCCACTCCCTTTCTACAATAAATTTCTCCCACTTCTTTTTCTTGTCTGCCCAGTTGGTGTTTGGTGGCTATTTGCACAGTGGTGGTCGAGGTTCGACGATGTGGCCTGCTCCGTTCTCTATCAAAAATTTGAACAGCAAGGTTGGCAAGGAGCACAATAATTTTTTGATGAAATCTGTGTAGAATTTCTCTTTGATAGTTTCCACCGACGTTCGGTCTTCGACTGCTTGCTCCTCACAGAAGTTGTCGACGATTTTCTCAAACCACTCCGACAAATTCGTTCTTCCCCCTTGGAACAGTTTATCTAGCAACTGCTATTCTTTAGTCGCGTCTGGATTTCTCATCCAGAAGTTGCTTCAACAGTTGTGGCACAGAATCGACAAATTTTTCATGTGTCTCTATGAAAAATATTGCTTTGGCTTCAGCGATGGTTAATCTGTTTCTTCGTGCGTAATTTTGCAAGTAGTTTGCAACTTTACGGTCCCACCAGTCCTTGATCTCCTGCTCTGGTATCATATGTGAGCATATATTTTAGACATGTACTACCGGCAACGGAACCAATGTTGTAATCTCACATATCACATAAGGTTACCAATAATACATACTAAACATACATAACTATAAATCAGAGTCAAGAGATAAGAACAGATAGGAAAATAGATTATATTAATGCAATGAGTTCATACAAGACAGAGAACTGAACTGAGTTCTTGTTTGGCTCAACATCCTAATATATACAATGTACAGACAGTTACAAAATAACTACTTGTCGGTTCGGTGAACCGACACGACTTTTAGTTAGCCGACCTAATCTTTCTAGTTAGTCAGCCGACCGACTTAGTCGGCTGATCGACTAAGTCAGCCCATCGACTTAGTCAGCTGATTGACTAAGTCGGCCCATCGACTTAGTCGGTTGATTGACTAAGTCAGCCCATCGTTCAAGTTGACTTTGTCGAATTGCTCCTTCTACACTAGGGTACCCATGTAAGGTCAATATCTACCATTCACATAATGCCACTTCTAAAACAACAAGAAGGTTCCATGACATAATAGAATGGGTTCGTACCTAAGGCTATAATGAAAAGGTCATAAGGTCATGAAAAATGAAAATGGTGATGAAACCTAACCTATATGCCAGTTTAGACATAATACCTAAAATCGGCATGAACAGGTCAATCCAATGGCCGAAACGGCGCTCAAAAAGGTCTCCTGCATCATAAATTAGTCCAAAAACGGTCCAAACTATAGAAAAGGGGGTAAAAATTTTCAAAAATTTGAAGAATTTCTATAAATAGTAAAAAATTCAAAACATTATATAACATTTGAATTTTTTACCCAATTGAGCTCAGAACTTCCACAGCAAATTCCAAGAGATCTAGCTGGCGGAATCCACTACCATTTTTTCCAGGTACTTACCCATGTTCTACTCTTTCATTTTGATGCAAATTTTATCAATTTCCATGGTGTATTTAGGATTCTAAGCCTATCTTAAATGCGTGCCCATGACCATGTGGAAATCGAGGGTTTTTCCGTGTATAGAGCTGGATATACCTGGAAAATTCCCTCAAAGTCGTGTACATATGCGGTTGTTTAGCAAACAGTTGCGTATGTAGCCACGCTCAATGATTTTTAAGTGTTCTAATGGATCAAATTCAAATTTTATGTGTAGGATGGTCCTAGAATGGAGAGAACGTGAACATGGTGATGTAGAAAAGGTAGTAAGGGCAGATCTAATGGCTCAACAAGCATTACGTGCATGCGGGCTTTAAAATTTTTGGTGTCTTGGTGGCTTAAGAGCCAAACCAATACTGTTGCAGATGTTAGTGGACTATTGGGACCCAGACTCAGAGTCATTCTAGATAGACGGGATATCCCTCACCATATAAGTGGAGGACATATATTTTATTACTGGAATTTCTCAATGGGTGGAAGTGGTGAACCTACGTTCTCGTGGGATCGGAGGTGGCCTGACTATAGATGAGTACATTGCATTGTACTGCTATCTGGAAATGGAGAAGGTGGGGAGTCAGATCCCAACTAACTCCATATAGGTGATGGGCCTAAAGGCCATCCTACTAACACTAGGAAGGATAGCAGGATTAGATTCACTCCACCAAGCCTCACGGCCTCTGATGTTCTATGTAGTGGAGTGCATGAGACCCATTGTGTATGATTGGATCACTGCGCTAATGGGAAACATGAAACACCAGCTCAGTGAGTGCAAGATGGGAAAAGTGTGAAACTTGAGTTTCAGCAGCATACTGAACACATTTTTCTTTGAGCGTGTTCCAGGATTGAGCCCTAGAGTTGACGTTCCTCTACACGAGGTTCGAGATCTGGCCCAACGGCGTTGGGCAGATGCGATGTGCAGACTAGGTGGAGGTAGGGTGTCGAACCCCTATCCAGTTGATTTCTTTCCCTGGTGGTGATGACAAATTGTTGTCATCGATGACTACCCTTGTGCAAGAATCAATTTCTGGGGAGACCAAGACATGCCGCTACCACCAAGATCGGCATATGGTGACATTGGTAACGAATCTCAACCCTCTTTTTAAATTTTTTGAGTTATTTAATTTTTTTGTGTTTTCTAATTATGTGGAATCAAAAGACATGTTTTTGGGTGACAATACATAGTGACATCTACCATATGCATGCAGATGTGGGACCATGGTGGCCTGAAGGCTTCCCTCATCATAGATGGAGGGGAAGAGGAGACGATATCATGGGTGTGGATGTGGAGCAGATACTCCAAAGCATTCATACCAACTTTGTGAGACTGACACATAGAGTACCCATGGTGTAAGTCGAGGACTTGCTTGAGGCCATGCAGCGCCAGGTGGTGGGTGTACCATGAGCATGGGTGCGGCTATTTTGATGGATATCTATATCTATAGTGATGTTCCATGATCACAACCCCCCTCCTCCTCCACAAGCTTAGATACCTAGGAGTGATACATTTTTTACTACCGTGTATTTATATTTTGGTGGCTCGAGAGCCCCATTTTTGTATTATGACACTATGTATTACCACATTTTGGATGTTTATAAAAACTTTTATGATGATCAATTTATTTATTTACATGTGTAAAAATTTATGTTTGTGATGAGCTTATTGTGTATGAAACAAATGCCAATCTAACACGTAGTTAGCATATGAGTCAGCAACTTGATTATTAATTCTTGGAACATGTATGTATGTTATATTGTCAAATTGTCGTTCTAATAATCTCACACGCAAGAATATTCTTAATAATGTCAGATCTCTAACATGGTACAAACCATTAAGTTGTGACACTACTAATTCTGAATCAAGTCGTACCTCAAGAGAGAGAACACCATGTGAAATGGCATCCCGTAGAAGTTCAATAATGACACTATACTCAGCAACATTGTTTGAAGATGGCCATAAACATATTCCTCCTGAAGATAATACTTGCCCATAGGAGTATAAATCACCCAAGCAGCAGAGGGTGAGTGTTGAGTGTGAAGGCTCGCACCATCCGTGAATCCTATGAAGGTGGAAGATTCCATTGACATCTGCCAAAAGAAACGGAAACTAATCACAAACCCGATCACCATAAGAAAAATACCTACCTATGCAAAATTGTACAATAATATACAATAACTAGCCTTGCCTGAAAATCATGCATAGTACTTTTTGAGATAGAGCCCATTTCTAGGCTTTTCCAAGTTCATTCCCTCATAATCCACTAACTCATAAGCACCCTTTTCTAACACATGTTTAACGATGTAAGGACCATGCCACATGGGGTTAAAATTTCCTGTCCCCAAGGGTTATTTCGGTTGATCCCACAAAAGGAACAAGTATCCCTCACTAAACCTCCTTGGACGGACAGAATTATCATACTAGACCTTAATGCGATGCTTATTCACCTCTAGAGCCACCAAGGCATCTTGTTGCTGCTCATCAAGTTGCTCTAAGTGGACCAAACACTACTCCAATGGGGAAGTGTCTGGTAAGAGCTCTATGGCTAGCTTCAATGAAGGAATCTCGCACTCAACCGGCAATACCAACTCCACTCCATGTACAAGCTAATATGGAGAAAAACCCATGGTAGTCTTAACAGCGGTTCTATAATCCCACAAAGCAGGATATAACATGATGTGCCAATTCGTCTTGGTTTGTGCGATGGTTCGTTGGAGAATGGATTTCAGTGATTTTTTCACTGCTTCTACCTGTCCATTCGCTTGAGGGTAGTAAGAGGAGGAATGGTCTTGCTTATACCCTAACTTTGATGCCAACGCTTCCATCATATAATTCTAAAAGTGCAAGCCATGGTCAGTGACAAGATATTTCAGAATACCGAATTGAGTAATAATATGGTTGAATACGAAGTGTGCGGATGTCTCACCATCAGATTTAACTGTCAGCCCATTTCATGAAGTAGTCAACAGCCACTATGATATGATGATGCCCCCCAGCTGAAGCTAGGTTGCAATCCATAAAATCAAGCCCCCACTTAGTGAAGGGACCGACGGTGATGATGGGATTTAATAGGGTAGGTCGCGAGCACATATTTCATGCAAACACCTAGTAAGGGTGGCACTTCTTGACCCCATCTACATAATCTTTAAAGATTGAAGGCCAGAATTAACCTGCTCTCAAGATTTTTTGGGCTGTAGAAAGCTCAGACAAATGACCACCACATGCCCTTCCATGGCAATCATTCAGCACAAGCTCAGACTCCTCGTGAGTTAAACAATGATGTAAAATGGAATCTACCCCTCGGTGGTACAAAGTGTTATCCACTATGAGGTAATTCTTGGATATGTGACATAATCATCATCATTCATCTCATGAGAGGTGAGTAGGGACATTCAATGTTTGTAAATATATAATAATATCCCCATACCATGGGTCTAAAGTTGATATTAAGAAGATGTGCTCATCGATAAATGTATCTTCACAAACCAACTCCTCAGCTTCGCTTGGGAAATCTGATATAAGCTCCACAAAAATTAACAATTTCTTCGATTTTACCGAAACAAACTTGAGATCGAATTCTTGCAAGATAACAATCCATTTATTATACTTTCCCCCAATCATCCTTCGATTGAGGATGAATTGAAATGGATTGACATGGGCTACAACCAAGGTCTAGCAAAGGAGAATATAATGTCTCAATCGTTGAACCACATGTATGGTAGCTAAGGAAAGATTCTCAACATGGGAATAATGGATCTCTGCGTCAATAAGATTCTAGCTTAGATAGCATAGGAAATGCTCTTGGATCTCCTCATCCTCTTGAACCAAAACCATACCAATCGTCTCTATGGACGTGGCCACATAAAGTAGAAAAGCACGGCTATAGTTGGGGGGACTAATCACCGAGGCTGATGCTAAGGCTTGCTTGAGTGCATCAAAGGACTGATGGGCTCACTCATCCCAACAAAAGGTGGTTTCCTTCTTCAAAAGGCACATAAAGCCTCTAGTCAAATTGGAAAAATTGACAAGGAATCTCCGTAAGAAGTTTTCCATGCCTTGCAAACATTGAAGATGTCTAATGTTTTTCGGGGGAGACAACTGAAGTATTGCCTCAACCTTGAAAGGGTCGACTCTTATACCCTATTTGGAAACAATGAATCCTAATAAGCGACAATACTTCACACAAAATATGCACTTATGAGGATTTAACCTGACCAAATAATGGCGGCACCTTTCGAATACTAATCTCAAATGATAGGAATGATGCATTCTCATATGAGAATTAGCAGCAAGGTCATCCAAAAACACTTCGATAATTGATTTGAGATCATGGAAGATCAAGGTCATAGCCCACTGAAAAGTAGCTACGACATTCTTAAGGAGAAATGGAATTTTTCGATATGCAAAGGTTCCCCAAGGACAAATAAATGCAGTCTTATGTTGGTCCTCGAGATTAATTTGTATCTGATTGTATCCAGAAAATCCGTCCATAAAAGAAAATACCTCGCTACCCGCACATTCATCCAAGATTTGATCTATAAATGGTGTGGGGAAATTATCTTTAGGACAGGCACGATTCAAGTCATGAAAATCAGTACTTATGTGGATTGCTCCCTGTTTCTTATCAACCGAAACAGGATTTGAAACCCACTTCGTCAAGGGAAAATTGGCTTTCAACAGTTTCTCTACCTCTGCCTTATTCGTGGGTGCTTTCCTAGGATTCCCTGCATGCAAGTGTTTTTGAACAGGCTTAGCATTGGGATAAGTTTTAATCTCGTGTTCAACAATGCGAGGGTCAATACTTGGCATTTCATCATAAGACCAAGCAAAGATATCACGAAATTATTTAAACAGCTCGGTGTATTCTTGAATCTCAGCATGGGAACATTCTACCCCAATATAGGCATTCTCTATCCTTCTAGTATTGCAAGATATATTGATAGGAATGGTAGGAGATATATTTGCCATGTTCCCATTAGCCATCGAACCAGGAGAGCTTAATGGAACCATGGGACTACCAATTCTCTCACTAAGAACCTCCCTAAAGTCCTCAGGCTCCAAGTGGTCAATCTTAGGAAGAAAATAAGATCTATGATACAACTCTTCCCAAGGTGGCTCAACCCTTGACATGGCCTCAATAATCACTTCGTCTGAAGGAAAAAAACTATCAAGGTAGTCATGCACATGAGAAGACTGAACTGCCCATGGAAGCAGCACATATGGGTCTTTCTCCTCCATCTGTGAAGAGGAAGGACTAGGCTCTGTAACACACCCAATATTAGCTTGATAAGCTACCATAGTTGTAGGAAATGACACGTCTGTCATGATGGGATCACTCGAAGTATTTGGTGTAGGAAGAATCCAAGGATCTTCCATATGACTCGTGCGAAAATACATCGATCTCACAGATGTCGAAGCCTCATCGAAACTAGACCCTATCATAAGGACAAGTACAGGACAACTAAAGCTTCCCATGAGGGATGGATACATGCCCACATAGACACTCCTAGTTGTTGGCTGAGAGTGCTCTACAATTAGGAATGAAGCTCCCAAAGATGCGGTAACCGACGGATTCTTGAATGAGATTTGAACAATCATAACTATCTTCCCATTAAATGGAAAGCATACAACATGAAATAGTGAAGAATATATAGCTTGCATACTATACATCCAATTCCTACCCAGTAAGAGAGTGTAGTTAAGGGGAGCATCAACCACCTCGACCTCTATCGCAACGGTCTTCCCTCCCAAATGGACCTTAAGGGAAGGAAGGATCCCATGCAGCCTAAACGATCTCCCATCAAACGCAGTCAACATGGTAGTGGATTTAGACAACTCAAGGGAACCTAAACCCTTCCAACATGATAAATACATCACAGAAGCAATAGCCCCTTCGTCAATCACAGTGCACTTAACGGTCATGTTAAGACATTCTACATGAATCAAAAGAGACACATAGTAAGGAAAGTGAGGCTGAATTCTTGCGGTTTCAAATTTAAACATGAAGGAAGAATTATCATCATTCACACCAAGGGAAGAAAGCAAAGCCTTCCTTTGTGAAGGATAACTCTGAAGTACTTCTAGTGTAGACATCGCACAAGGAGTGTGGCCCAAATCCTCGACAATAGAATAGTTCTAGGAGGCTCGAGCATTAGGATTGTGCCCCAAACGCTTAAGGAATCCCTTAGTAATGCGAGGTGCAACTTCAGGTTTATCCATAGGTTTTTCAATATGCAAAGGAGTCCCTAGTGGATCAGGTTCTTTCCTGGGTTGGGTTGTGATGAATCATAGTCCTTCACATGGGTCACAACCTTCATAGCATGCACCATGTTAATGCAACCATGACCACTACCCTCCCATGGATCTTTATCACCAACAGACTAATCATGGGTCCTCTAGTTCATGTTTTTATTGTGAGGAAAAGGGTTAGTCAGCACAGCTGGGCCCTGTGCTAATAATATTGAGGCTTCATCGATACGAGGGCACAAGTAAGTGAGGTGATCGTCCTTACACAACTTGAAAGGAAACTTAATCTTACGTTTAGATTGCTTGTCCTCCCCAACATTTCAGGTGTTCTTGTCATTAGTATGAGTATTTTCATTCCTATTCCCACCCTTACAATTGTTCTTACCCTTCTTTTTATTCCTTTCGGGTTGCTGGTTACCCTTATGGTTCGATGATTGCACCAAAAGCACACTCTCCGTTTGGGTGGGTTGAGACGAAGTCATGGATTATCTCAAAGCAGATTGGTTGATTGACAATTAACTGATCTGTTTCACAACCGAATCCATAGGTTTAGCACTCACACAACCAACAATGCCATTGGCATGTGGTCCAGGTTTAACTTTGGGGTCGAAACTAGAACGCGGAGCATTAGGAATGATCTCATATAACAAACTGGATTGAGCATAAATCAAATCCAGTTCCTGCACCCTAAAAATGGCTTGTTCCTCATTTTGCACTATGGATGTAGAAACATACTTTGCTGTATATGGCAATAACGACTTAAGGAACCATTCGAGGAGGAATTCAGGCGGTATAAAGGATTTAATCAACCTCTTCGTCTACGCCACTCTTGGATATGGTCTGAGATATGCGTGGCTTTATCCTGCCGAAATGTCAACAAGAATTTCGTACCAACATCGTAACGCACTGGTAGCTGGAAGTGGTTAAGAAAAGTCATCACTAGGTCATTGAACAAAGCGAATGCCCCCCTTGGTACCTCTATATATCATTTCATGGTAGGCCCTGTAAGGGTGAGTTGAAACAACCTTAAATGGATCGAATCTTGGTGTAAGGAATTTGAGGAGCACCATAGGTGAAAGGTAGTAACATGTTTGCTCAGATCCTCTCCCGGTTTTCCCTCGAATTTGGGTATTTCCAAGGGAGGCTTAGTAGGGACAACTGACCAAGCTGGGTCATGAGACATAGGATCGTTCGTCAATATCGACAAGTCGGGAAGATTTAGTTTTACGAGGAAAGGGAGCCTAGGATGAGTAGGTCGGTGCATCACTCCCTGATAATTTTGATTCACATAGGTCTGATTACCATAACCACCATGGCATTGACCATAGTTCCCTCCTCTCATTTGACCCATGTAGGGTGGCATGGAAGCACCATAATGTGGTGTACCTTAACTATTCGGGGCTACAAAGCCATAATTTGGAGAGTAAGTGGGTTGTTGATACCTCTACCCGTAAGGTGAAGAACCCTGTCCATACTGCGTCCCATAATAAGTTCCATAAGTCATCACATGAGATGTCCCATGAGACACTTCGTAAGTAGGACACTCTGGAAGTAGGAATATACATTCCAGAAGTAGGAATATATGCTCCAAAAGTAGTAACATGACCTCTAGAAATAGGAATACGACCTCCCGAAACAACAGGTGGTACTTGAACTTGAGACACAACTGGTTGAGAAGTAGCAGTACGGACATGACTCGTAGCAACATTCAGGCCTAAAGGACCACGTGAATGAGGTGGAGGGTGAAAATTCAAAGAACTAGGGACAGAGGACAAAGGGAGCTATGAAATTATGTACTTGTTGTTCCCTATAGTCACTCGTCTTGGATCTGGTATCCTAATAGGATCACTAAACCTAGGCCTAGCAGGAATATGTCATGTAGCTTCCACCGCTGGGATGGAAGGTGCAATGTGACTTGTGCTCCCAAACCTCCCCACATGGTAAGGAATGAGAGTGCCCCCAAGTGTAGTGTTAGGCTCAAACTCAGACTCAACGTGAAATGCCAAATCATGTGTGGGAAAACCAAACATACCATAACTACCATAACTAGTGCTCACGGGTTCAAAATGAGTCTCATCATCTTCTGGCATTCCATACCAGCGATGCGTCAATGGGGGATCAACACTAGAGTAAGTAGGTCTATCATGAAAAGTACCTATTTCAGAAATTACAAGACCTAACTCAGTCATATTAGGTGAAGGATCATACGTAGGAGTAAACTCCCCATATTCCATTGGAATGGGAGAGGGTGGTTCAGGAATACCTTCTTCATGGTCTCCCATCGTGTGTGAATCAATGTGCGAAGTAGTCTGCTTGGACTGTCTATCTCTCTCTCTCAAAGGAGGAGGAGATGTAGAAGGCAGAAGTCCTGCTAAACGACGATAATGGTGAGGAGCTGCACCCGAATCCACAATGACTCAAAAAATGTAAAAAGACTCTCTAACTACGCAAACCCTAGGCAAGTTAATGTGCACAAAGCATACACCAATAAAATCTAAAGCCAAACACAAGCAATCAAGGGTAGTATAAATGATCTCCCAAATGAAGTAGGTATGTCTCACCTAAGAGAGGCTTGAGACTCCCATACACAACAAGCGGAGGTATGTAACCAATTATTGTGGCCCTCAGCTTCAACACGTAAAGCAACTATGCTGTCTGACCCCAACCTAACCGGGACACCCACAGAATAACCCCTACAGAGTACCCCCTCGATATCCTAGGTAAGGAAACTAAGGTCACCTTAATATAATCAATGCTCAGGAGGACAGTCACAAGAGGGATTGACTGTATGGGTAGGGTATAAAATCCCAAAACTCTCGAAAGAGCCCCTAGATATGAATACAATCCTGGAAATATCTCCGGTTCTACTCAGTTATGACTAGGGGTCATCCCAATCAATAACCGCTTGTTGCCGCCTTTCACACACCTGGGTCACGTGACAGAAATCTTCAAGCCACTCGGTGTGTCCTTGGGGGCAAGTCTCGAGTCAAGGCTGTCACCTTGTTCTTGACTCCTCCATTTAGGCTCAACTCCTAATGAAGACAAGGGGGGTAGACCCTATTAATTTACTAAGGAGAATTACTTAGTGTTGTAATGTTTAAACTAGCTGACTTATTTAGGAGTTTACGATTTAACTATAGATAATCAAAGATGGAAAGATGTAAAAGATGAACACATGAAAGCACAATATTGAGACACAATATATATATATATATAAAGCAAGAAATTAACCAGTGCCTTAGAATGGAGTCAAAATTAGAATCAATATGCTTGCATGTGCTTGGAGTGAATGTTTTGTGATTGCCTCTTGGTATGTTTTAAGTTAAATGTGGAGTATGAGTTGATTAAATTAGGCAAAGGGGGGACTCCATATATACCCGAGAGTACTTGGAGTATGTCCAAAACTAAACCTTCACGGCTACCCGCAAGGAATATGTGGGATGAAATGGAGTCTCTGGGGCTATTGTTCATAATGCACCCGTTAGGGTGTGACAGAGATCAGTGCCCCGAGGTCACTTTTCAGAAGTTCCCGCTTCCTTTGGGTATTTTGCCACCATAGAGGTTTGATCTAGGTGTTGGATTTTCACCTGATGGTTTGTCAATTGGGAGAGTGAGTCCTAATTATGCTAGTCACCCAAGTGCTTTTGATACATCTTGACTGATTAGAAAAAACACAGCCAAGTGTAGAGCATACACACTGGAGTCTTGTAAATTTTAATAAGTTTTAAACTGGATGTTTTTGTTTAAAAGAAAAGCCTCCTAGAACCTCTTTCGATCCAAGTGGATCTCAATCAGGGAATTGAGGAAGGGTTAATTTTATAATTGCTGAAAAATAAATGATGGAAAATAAAACAAATACACAATTCTAGTTTTCTAATTAGTCCTACCACGAATCTCTTTCCCCTTTTGGGTCACTCAGGAAATCGTGGGGTAAGTATTATGATTACTTTGAAATACAAAAAGTGGAATATGAAATTAATAATAGAATCAAGTATACTATCCTGCAAATTAGATCAATGCTAGTCTAAAAAATAAATAAGCAGAAAGCGATGAAAAGGACACTGACGCAAATCCCCCCAGGGGGGATGGGGAATGGGCTCGAAAGAGCCTATTCCAAAAATTATTTTATTTAGCGGTTACAATATCAAAGAACTGATAAATCAGAAATTATTGGTCCTTATATAGGCCGAAACCAAGTTTTTACAATTTTGCAAAACAATTAAGATTTTTTTGGCGAAAAGGGAGATCCCTGGGGGGATTTGAACGCTCATGAGACCACTTCGCATAGCGTATTCCTTTTATTTCTCTCAGAAATTCTAAATTACAGAAAGAAAGTTAGAATAACATATTCCCAAAGTCACTTTAACAGTACTTTGGATCAGCCTACTTTATCTCAAAAATAATGCGGTTAAACTAGCTAAAACGACGAAAAAGGAACCAAGGAAAGCAAGCTTTCCTTGGGATCTTGGCTTACTGTTTTTGCAGCCAATTAAATTGCACTGATATTTCAGAATATTAAACTTATCAAACAGCAAATGAAACCACCTTAACAGCAAGCTATGAATTTTCACTAAATTGCTTGCGAAAATAAGGTACTTTTAGCTAGATCTCTTTAAATTGAACTTTAGGTGCAAAACAAAACTAAGATCTAGAATTTGGGAGGGATATTACTGATTATATACATGTGTATTTTTATTAGTGAGATAGATCAGAGTAATAAGAAACCTTTTAAGTAACCAATTTGAGGAAAATTTTAGATTTTAAAGGAGAGAAAGGGGAAGAAAGGTGCTTGTTGTTGAAGCAGATCTGTAGAGGAAACTTGTTAGTGGAATGCAGAGGGGAAATGTATTCACAAAAATTTGGATGTGTAGTGGAGTCAAACTAGATCCACATCTCATCCAATCCTTAGATCCACAGCTCATCCAATCCTTGCTACCTGAAAGCTAAACACACAATCCTGCACGAAACCTCATGAGATCTGGATATATATATGAAAAAGAAACAAGGATTACATGCAAATAAACTTATTAAACATGTATAATCAAGATCTTCTAAAATATATTCTATGAGATATAAGAAAAACAAGTAACCTTACTTGCCCAACTATACTCCTATTGATTCAGCTGAATCGTTCAAGCCAGACAGGGTTCAGATGCAAAAATTGAGAGAGAAGCCGGTAACATCAATAGCCGTAAGACAATGCTTAATCCACACATATGAGAGCATTACACCATTTAGCCTCCAAATCTTCTTTATTTCAACAATCGAAAGATTACAACAGTATTACAATGGCAAGCCCTTTAGTCCAGCTCTAACTAGCTTGGAAGAGGGAGCCTCCAACAGGATATATACAATTTACAGGCCATCTAGCCTAGGGGGGGCACAATTCCTCATGGAATCAAGTGAAATCAACTGATGGAGAGTTCATCAATGCACAACTGAAGCTGGACTGAGCCTACTTGTCAATTGGGGGCCTGATCTAGCTGACACATCAACCCATACACTGACACATCGGCCCAAAACTCATCCAGATGAGCCAAAACGTGTTGAGGAGAGAGGGAGGGCTAAATTCCCCATAAAGGATGCTCAATATCAACTTTGGATCTGATTTGATCACCTCCTTCAGTCAAATATTTGTCATATCCAGTCAATCTGCTTCAGATCTGATTGATTTCAATCAAATCGGCTGAGAATCCACTAATTTATTGATTTTGGATTTGCTCCATTATTCATCAATTTATTAATTAAAATAATCAATAATTGATTT